>OX596247.1:7553211-7653301 GCA_951394255.1 Polyploca ridens
CTCATAAGGGAGTAGTTTTAAATATTATACTTACCTAGATATTAAGAACCTTGGGAAAATACATTTTATAATCATGCAATTGGATCAGTAGATCGGATCAGGATAAAATTGCGAGGAAAAACCAATGATTCCACGCCAGTAATATATAAGTCAATAAGAAAAACCAATTTAATTAAGTCCACACAGGGTGGCGTGTCATGACGTTGGGAAAACCGCATTATTTACGAACTGTTACCAATTTGAACGAACGAAAAAGAATGAACTACTGTCGTAAAATCACTATTCGGCACTGAGATTCGACAATATACAGTGACTGGGTATAATAGCTTATATTATATGGCCATATTAAGGTATTATTAGACCGAAATGAATACTGACAAGTTGAACAATAATTTAATGAATGTTTGTTACTTGATATCAGAATGTCGTGAACGCTCATCAAATCTTTGGTTCCATAAAAGCTATGACGAATATAGATAAAAATATCAACGTATATTTAAAAAATACAGCCAATTAGGCCAATGCATCAGATTTACGGTTTATATCACTGAAAGTACTTCACACGACCAGACAGATTCGTGAACAAAATTCAAAATCGATACGGAATAAAGTGAATGGCATGTTTTATATTCCAACTGTATTTAGATGCATGACGTATGATGATGATACACTTCAAATGTGTTTTCAACTCAAAAGATTTCAAAAAGGTCAATTAAATATTTGTCAGGTTTTGCGCAGATGTAATTATTGAGTTACGCACAGTTACGTCTCCGTGAATTTCGTTATAAATAAAGGAACTTTTGAAACGACTTCCATTTTAATTATTGAATACTTTTTGTAACTTTCAATAGGTTGATAAATTGGAAATGTTTCGGCAAACTTCTAAATTCTTAGAAATAGGTTATTAAACAGCATTATAAAAATTAGAATCAGTGACTATGTTTACATCTTGACTGCATAATAAATAAATAGGGAAATGATGATATAATAAATATTTGGTAATAACATTCAGATTGAAATGGCAGTGATATTTGATAAGGATAGGACACAAACAACAATTTAAAAATAAACTTTAGAAATAGTTGGGTCTATTTCAGTATTCTTACTGCGGTGTTGTGGATCTAGATATGTTTACAAACAGTATTGTTCTATACAATTTTATTGCCTCCCAAAAAGTAAGCCAATTAACGAGGAATGAGTCAAGGCAGGCGCATTGTGTTCCAGACCTTGGCATTGGGCCAAGACGTAACTATCGACTACTAATTGAAAGAAATCTCCAATGAAAATATAGGTCACCACTTATATTCCACGATACTTATTGAATGGTAGACGTCAACGAGCTTATTTACCAAAAAGCTATTTCGGAAGTTGGAGAGATTCGAGAGAAATCTGGATTTAGGTATGTGTGGTGGATAATTTGCAAAATATACGACACAAATAGTTTTTCATCTTCATCACTGTTAACTAATTAACCAAATAAAAGATGGTTTTATCATGCTTGTTTGTATGCACGAATTCAATGTTTAAATTCTGATTTGTTCCGGATGTAGGGTATTAGTTGAACACACACCATGGTAGTGATCTCATTGGTTCCTTTATCTGAGTTAATTCAATTATTACTGATATATGCTAATTTATGATAAGCGTTTTAATTCATGCAAACTACTGGAGACTCAGTTTCGATTTGGTAATTTTCCAGAATTTTAACATCCACAACAGCTTATGCAATTTTTGTGCGAACTGTGAAATCCATGTATATAGGATATTAGCTGTAAGTATATATTCGAGCGCTTCCGTGCTTCGGAAGGCACGTAAAGCCGTTGGCCCCGTGAAGTCGTTAAGCAAGTTGGATGCCTCCTTGGCGGCTTGAAAAATTCCAACAGTAGGTTGACCACTAACCTACCTCCACCAATCCGCAGTGGGCACGCGTGGTGGAGTATTGCCCCTTTCACCCTCATCTGTGAAAGGAGGCCTGTGCTCAGCAGTGAGACATTATAGGCTGATGATGATGATATATTCTTATAAGTTATTGGGCACGTGGGAGCCTGCAATGAGCTTTGCTCGGTATAATAACTGCGCCAAAAATTTTACTTCGCGAAGAACCGATTCAATAACTATAATATTTTTTATGTTAGCTTTTATTTTAAATGATGTTATAAATGTTTCCTTAGGACAGTGTCAAAATGCTATTTATACTCAAAGTTTTTCTGTTTTTGAAACCCAGAAAAAAATAATGTCTTGACCTCAAGAACCCCTAACCCAAGACTTTCATCGAAATCAGTGAAGCGTTTTTAGAGAACTTCGCGGAATATTCTTTTACGCATATGGATGTGAGGTACGTGAGTATATACATAAATATACCTCCAAGAAATGCTTGTAGAGTATTATGAATATGACGTATTTTCATTGGTTTATCGATAAATGGGGCTCCCACTCTCACTACATGACGTGAATCTTTATGATTTCAACCCGCGAAAGCAGATTCTAGCTCATATATAATTCATGTAATTGTATTAATAAGCTGTATGCGTTCTATAATCTTTAACTTTACTATCACAAAGTTAGTTTACCCCAGACACGATACAGCTTGTATGTAGCCATACGCTCGACTCGGGATATTGCATTGTTCTGAAATATGGCAACATGCCAAAAATGTGACCACACTTCAACATTAATCATGCCTACGACTATCAATTTTTTTGTTACTTTATTAGTTTATTCAACTGTTTTTTTTAATTCATTCAACGAGACATTTTTATTTAATACGTGGAAAAATATACAAGAGACGTGCGTTTTAACTCACACTATCGTCTGTTTAGAAACAGAATGATTTCCGATAGTAATAAATGTGCTCTTGCTAAATGTACGAACCAATATATGTCTACTGGATTTGCTTTTAAACAGATGTAACTTGTTCCAGTTTCTTTAAAAATTTGTAAGATACTACGCAGTTGATAATTACATGGTATAAACAAACCTTTCTACAAACATACACCTGCAATAGTGCATACGAAACTTTTTTCAGAGATAAATTCAGCGTTAACTAACGAACATAGAGTTGGACAACCAGCAAAAAAATACACATCCAGTTTTACTTTGGTTTCATAAAGTTATATGACACATAGTTCAAATATTATTTATTAATCTTCTCGTATAATCTTATTTCATATACTATATACTAGTTCTATATTAGCTATACCTTCTATTTTTAATATAAACAATGTTAAACAAAATATTGACGGGAAAAACATAATAATAAACCTTTATTAGTCTTGATAAAGCATCAAAGGGAGGAAGGTGTCCCGTCTCGCATATCAGTATGGCAATCCCCGCATTCAGGCGTTAATTTTTCGCTTTATCGCCGGTTGGAGCCGAGCATCCGTCCGATATAGGCCACACGGTAAATTTAGCTTGATTACCACCTAAATAAAGAAAGAGATACTCTACCCTCACTAGCTCTATACCTATTGGATGCAATAAAATCAGAATATCTCGCAAATCTCATTTCTCGCTGAGAAATATTTATCTTTATATTTGTTCCTGTTTTGCATTTTACTCGGATAGCAACCATTTTTAAGCTCTCGAATTTATCTCTGTAACGCTGGGTGATGGAGGAAACGGAATGCGTCTATTGTGACATTTTTTGTGTGTTCCTACGTATACTCACGTTTTCCCCCTAGGTAAGTAGTATCTCTTCTGTTTATTTCCCTAGCGACCGCGATCTTGGTTTTTATAAACTGTTGCTCGTAAATAAGCCATTCATTTCAGATGAAAAACAACAATGTTTATGATAATAACACGTTTACAGTAATGTATAGTCACATATTTTAAGACTGACTTGACTATAACCTTAACTGAAGTTTCAGTGTTAGTACTATTCCTTATTCTGTGGTTTCATTCTGGTTATAGTAATCTACGGATTGCAAATCTAGTTCTATAGATATTGTTTACATTGCACAGTCATCATTTTATAATGAGTTGTTGTTATCTCAATGAAGCACTCGTTTGTCCAGCCCTACGCCAACGACCACGATAATGAATTTATGCTCCTTAAGATACAATGGCCAGGGAACTAAGCAAGGATTCCCAAATTATGCGATCCTGCTCTAACGCCGGTGGTGTAAACGAGAAAGTAGTTAATGTCAAATCGAAGGTTAAACGCGGGAGAAAAGGGGCATATTTGATAGATATTTCAGGGAAAAATATTACGTAGAGTATTTTCAGTGACTTTTATGAAAGTCTGTCTTCTAAAGGCATTCATTATTTACAAAGTATTACCTAAGTTATTCGTATATTATATTTGCACCCTTTTTCGAGGGAGCGTTTTAATATGTACGAGTATATACCAGTATTGAGAACTGTCTAGGTACCCAGTAAATAAAATTTCCGGTGACAACAGTTTGTATGCGGTAACGTTCTATGAAATAATTGTTGTTTCATATTATACTGTAGCTTTCAACAACAATATACTTGTTATCAGTATACAAATAAATGCCTACGATAACGTGAATTCATATTATTATAAATAACATACAAAAATATGTTGCACCTCTGCAATACTCGTAATTTTCAGGTACGTAATTGTTATAATATCTAAATTTATTCGCCGGTATAAGTTTGACCAAGGTGTTTTATTTAATATTCCTTTTATCAATTTGAGCCAGTGAATATTAGCCTAAAATATTATAGATTCAGGACTCATTATCATAACAAAGAAAACTCTATCTATGTCGGTCATCAGAGAGTAAAATGAACGCGTACTCCTCTTAAAATAAGAGGGAATATTTATAAACACGTATTTATCGACCACCATAATCTTAGTCAAAAATTATTACCGTAAATAATAACGTGATATTTAAAACATTTTAATACGTAGCTATTAGTAAGGCTGTTAGTAACTTATTTACATAAATACGTAGTTGTTCCGTCACATGAAAGTTGTGGAATATAAACAAGGTATATCCTGTGCTGAAAGCAATAACTTCCTTCACTTTGCCACGGTAAAGTCTACAAACAACATTAATACTATAGGTATATGACTAATTAATGTCGTCTGTTTTATAACGTCAACAAAACGTGTTAGTATTTAATCAGTTTAGCTGGTCTTAAAGAGAAATGGCTGTATTTATTACCGGCTCTTCTCAAATGGAACTTTCCGAGCAAGTATTTAGTATTTATAAATGTGCCGGTTGGAAAGGAAGTATACAGAAAAAGCCGGCTATAACTGCGTTTCGGAACCAAAGGTAGAGTAGGGTCAGGTACCGAAGTAAGTACGTTATTGTACATTCTAAAACCTAATACTGACGAAAATGTGATTAAAAAAGATGATCGCAACATCACAGTTACTTTATACTGTCATTGTATATCATACTTAAGCCACCCAATACCCAAAGTCAGCAATTTGTATCAACAGAGCTTGAAAACCTATCTTTTAAATAGGTAAGTTCGCTACTTAGTTCATCAAAAATCAAAAAGTAATTTATTCAGTTTAGGCCCTAGTAAGGCACTTATGAACGTTAAATTGGTACATACAGTTGAATTTACTACCGGACTGAGAAGACTCCGGCATCGATAGGGGGATGCTATGTTCTCAGCTTCTGATCACGCGCAGGATAGGCGTTCGCCTCGTTAGTTCTACTAAGTGGTAGGTGCTGCTGCGGTCATTTTACGGACAGGAATAGAATTGAAGTTTAGGAAATTTGGGGTAGGTACCCCAAATTTCCCAAACTGACTCCCCCAAGTACTTTTAGTAGGTACTAAAAGTACTTGGGGGAGTCAGTTTTCACTTTTCACTTTTCACACAATTTAAAAATAATCACCAAAATGTCCATTACACTTTGTCGTCGCCCACAGTTTTAACCGATTTTAATGAAAATTGACAGAAGGGTTTAGTCCCGTGATATCGGTACCGAGGTATGTATTTTTTATCCCAGAACGCGGTTGAGAAAGACTTGTAAAACAATTGTTATAATACAGGTTTATGGAAACCACACCATCATCAAATTTGTTACGATAAAAAATTAATAAACACTGGATTACATGTTCATGTTACATGGTTAATACATTTAAAATTTAGGTGAATGATCTTGGAGCCAGTTTCTCCGTTATTATGCAGATTGAGCTCTTCCACCCTTTCGAGCATATTAGCCCTCGCGATGCACTAGGCTGGCCAGTGAAGGCAAGCCGGAAGCGGGGGCATAAGTGCTGCCTGTTACTGTAAATAGAAAAATCTTTGTTTTGTTAACTTAATTATATCTAAGTCAAATAAAAAGAATATAACTCACAACAAAGTATTAACTTATTTTTGATGTCTGGATAGTTTGTATAGAGTTTCTCAGATTTTTTTGCTGACCCAATCCAACTACAAATTATAAGTTGGTCGACTATTGCTCGTAAAATAGTTAAGATTTAACTTACCGGCTATATTTAATATAATGTGAATATTTAAAGATTTTTTGATGTATCATTTTCATTTCTACTAAAATAGAGTAATTTAAAGCTCGATATTTAATTCACGAATCTTTAGGTAGATTAACAGTGTCTTAGACAACCCGCTATATTCAATATGGCACGCGTATCATCCATCCCCTAATGATGTGTAACTAAGTGTCTATTATTTTTCTCCGATTTTATTTGAGAACTTGACGCAAGCCGTCATAGATATGTATAATTATGCAAAATATCAGTTTGATATATATAACTTGTAGTCTCCGAGTAATAACCAGACAGATGGACGCCTGACGTGACGAAACTATTGAAACTTTTTGAATAAGGAACCCAAAAAAATACAGATAGAGTTGGTTGTATATAATATTAATTGTGTCCAACGCCTTACCTTAAATTACCGATAATTTAATTGTTAGTTTAGACATTGTTTAGATCGTCAAATTATAAGAAAGTTTGGACCCATTAACTCGAATTGAGAAGAAATTTAACAAATTACCGCGTCAATCAAGTCGAACCTTTTGAGATCAAAGTTAGCTGTTGAAATTACAGTCTCAATAAATAGGTGGCAGGCGGTAGTGGTTGTTGTTGAACCGAAGGGTTTATTTTGCAATCAATTCAGAGCCGTGAAAATGTCCGCCCCTATAACTAAGTTTAATTTGATAACGGTTTTGGCAGCGGTATTTGTTGGAATTTTTTTTACTAACCACAATCAATGCCATAAATCCTAACAAAATTCTGTGAAGACTTGTGCTTGTCAACTCATGCATCTGCACCGAAAATAATCAACAAGTAAAGCTGCAGGGGCAAATGCGGCCAGTGCGGAAAATTCAAAATCCAAAAAATGCGCATCGATTGGTTCAAATTACATTTTTATGCCTTTTGCAGTCGAGGCCATGGGACCGTGGGGGTCCGAAGCTCGCCGTTTTGCTCGCACTTTCATCAAAATTGATCGAGACCTCCGGAGACCAGCGGGCGGGGAGCTTTTTCCGCCAACGCATCAGCTTGGCTATCCAAAGAGGAAATGCTGCCGGCCTTCTGGGAACCTTGCCGTTAATCGGAAGCAGCGGCAGACTTGAGGAAATTTTCTATTTATAGATTGTATTTTTTACATATTTGTTGTAAATAAAGATACCTAGTACATTTTACCAAATAACCTATTGCAATTTACAATAGTACTCGTTCAAAAGTCTGTCCACCAGTACATTTTACAACAGAACATACAGGATTATTCCCTCGCATGAAAAAATTCTAATACAAAAGTTCCTCCAATGACAATGGAATTGGGATTGCGATAATTAGTGGCACAGTGGCTATCTCGGATTATGAAGTCCCCTTTGCGATGAGATTTCTTGTTGGCCTGGAGATAAAACGGATCCTCGAACTCTCATCTGCCATTGTGTCCGCTACTTTGATGTATAAGTAATAAATACATCCGTAGAAATAATTAATCAATCCACTTTTGTTGCTGATAATACCTATAAAGAACTCAAGGCTACTTGCTTATTAGGAACTTTCGTTCATCAGTCAGTATTGGCTGTAACCAATTATTTACAAATCCTATTTTAGGTAGAGCATATAATATTGGGATTCAATAACGTAATTGAATTTAGGGCCATGTATACTTTGGCTTTGATCAGTTTCCATATGACATTATCGTCAGTTGCCTACCTTTGTGAACATGCCAATGTTCATCATGAATATACAGTCTGGTAAATAGAGCCAGTGGTCTTAGGCCCGGTTTCAATAATTTACCGACCGGTATCAGTTAAGATTTGTTAAAATTAAGACTCTTATATCTTTACTAAAAATGAAGCAAAGACCTCAAAGCTTTGCATATCAGACCCTCCCATATGGAAGTAGCTATCACAGGTAAAATTAGCTTATGAAATGATCTATATGCCCAGTTTGGCAATAAAAAAACCTACCATTGGTAAGCAAAACGATTCGTTTTTGTTTATTGAAACCGGGCCTTAAATGTCCACATTGATGTAAATTAACGGTTAATATAGTTTTAAATTGGATTTAGAACGATATGTAAATTATATATGCTATGTTTATTACGGGTAACAGCTGGTAAGAACGTATATTGTCCAGACCAGATAGAATAGGCTAAGATGATATATTCAATCAGTACTAGCTACAAGTATATGTACGTGGAGTGTATCAAAATAAATAAGTTGACAACCAAGAAATCAGTCCTGATTTAGCGCTCGGTAAACGATAGCTGTCTTATTACATGATATGGTTTAAGCCAAGTCTAGTAAAACCCAGGTTTTAAGATAGTCCCGAATCTTTTTGTTATAAAGATGACGTTAGAAGGTAAAGGATATATTTCAAACCTGGGTTTTGCTAGTCTTCATTTCAACCATCTTACACGAGATGGTTTAAGCCAAGTTTCGTAAACCCCGTGTTTTAAGATAGTCCCGGCTCTTTTTATTTTATGACGTTAGAAACTGCGAATATATTATTTAAAACCTGGGTTTTGCTTACTTGCTTCAAAACGTCATAAGAGGATATTAGTCAAATGCTCTTCTTTTCAACGCCCTATGCGGCTTAGGCCCATATTTTGTTTTTTGTTACAAACTGACGTCCTTGGTTATTATGAAATTTATGAAATTGCCGGCTAGAATGCATATTGACTAGTTTCGCCTATTAACCATCATATTTATACCTAACAATAAAATAACATAAACATGATACGATTGTTGGCATACAATAATTGGCACTGTTTGGGGAATTCATTAATAAAGTTCGTACTCCTCTGCGAACAGTGATATAGCGTTGAACTTTAGTGCAATAACTTAATTGCTTATAGATTGAGAATCCTACTAATATTATTGATGCGACATTATGTATGCAAACACATCGCAATGGTTCATTAATTGGATCATACATATATCGGGCACATTTTGAAATCAAGAAGAGAAACAAGCAGATATTTTATAGAAGGTACATTTATACAAAAAGTAGTAATGCAATTAAAGTATGCAAAAGAGCAGACATTGTTTGATAAGGCAGGCAGCGATGCTTTTTTACGTTAAACAAACGAATCAAAAATGTCTGCTCTTTTGCACAGTTTAATCGCTTGGCTCGCGGTTAAAAATAGAATGCAATGACATCAAATGTTATAATAAGACGCGCGTCCCTCGCGAGAACCATCGGGTTAAGATACTCAGATCATGCTAATACAGAAGTATATAAAAGAGAGTGATTAAAATCTTGTCTATTATTGCCTTTTAGTAACATTCGAATACCTTCGAATTGGTATTTAAAGATATTTGCATTTAACAAAGTCTTGTTACAATTTGATTTGCCAAGCTCACTTCGTTTCAATTCACAATTGCAAATCAAGCTGATTCGGTTCGCTTGAACTGGATAGCTGGCTGAAAAGCGAGATAAAATGAAGGTTGTTCTCATTATTTAAAAGTACCTACTGAACAGTCTAGTTTAAATTTATAGCGGTTTATTGCTAACCATTATTACATCGTTTTATTATTATTCAGTGTAATAATAATTTAGTTTCCCAGATTCTTTGGTTTGGTTTTTCCCTTCACCTAGCTCAATATCTTTATCCTCTTTGCTTTTTATGTATAAGGGCCAGCTTTGTATGTCATGTATCTCACTCAACTTTCGATGACCTGTCAAATCCATATATACACCCTATACTTTCCCTCATATCCTAATAGACACAATCTTACGGTGACTTATTTATGATTATAATTTAAATTAATATGAGGAGACAAAACAGCGAGTGTTTTGCATAGCATAGCATAAGTAATTTTTTTTCTGGGAGCTCTCCATCAAACAAGAAACGGTAAAAGTAGAGTAGAATGGAACGTACCTATTACTTCTTGTATATTTTAATAATTGGTTTAATACCGTCAGAAAAAAGCAACACCCTGTTTCCTTTAGGGTGCACAATTGCGCGTGATAAGACTTTTCTTGTACGCAAGCAAGTGGACTTGTAAGAAAAGTTTCAAAGTTCTTGCATTTAATGCAAACTAGTAAATATTTAGTTTATCCTGTTTTACTGGTTAGTTTAACTTGTTTAACAACAAACGCCTAGTTAACGTTACTTATGAAACAAACCCATATTTATAGCTCATTATGTAAGAGATAGGTATTTCGGGGTACTTACTTATTATATAATATGCGAGTATATTCTCGATAAGAAGAATAAAATATGTCTTTCGGAATAATACTATAATTTTAATAGAGTTGAGCAACTCAGGGTGAATGGAGAGATAACAGTCGCTCATTTGCTCGATAGAGTAGTGGGAGAATAAACTTTTGTATCCAGGGGAGCAGCTGCAGCTGTATCAGCTGTATAAAAGATACGGGGCCCTCTAGCTACAGGGGCCCCGAACGTGTCAGCAAAAAAACGTAAATATCTCCTCGATTATAGGGCTTTACCGCAGTCAGGTAGAAGGGCCCCCCAAAAAACATTGATACAGGCACGTCTATGGGGCAGGTTACGCTACTGTTTGTACCGTAAGTCCCTACCTACTAATATAGTCTTCGGACTATCTAAGTAGTTAAGAGATCTCTCATATCCCGAAACAATGTCTGCAATGGACCTAGCCGTTCAAGTCTTCTGCTTGATGAGGTTTCAGTGGCGCTTACAGTGTCACCACTGTGAGGATGATCCCACCTCTTTTTAACAACCGTAGTTCTCGTTATAGTTAAAAGAGGGGTCCTGGACACAGTTCTCTTACAGGGAGGATACAATCACCCTGGATATATCATCTACCTCCATAGATGAAGTGAAGGAGGGCAGTTGACACAATCCGCTATCTTCCACATAATGAGCCCAGCATCATCGGTTTGAGTCCGATATAATCTCTCCGCTACCCACGCATCGTAGAGATATCCAAGAGAATTTACCTACTAAAAAAGGGGTACCTGCTATACTTGATAATTGGATTTTTTTTTTCCAAGTCAGTAAATAAGCATACGGCCCTCCTGATGGAAAGCGGTTGTCATATGGACGCATGTAACACACGGTGCATCACTCATGCTTTACCGACACTTCCCCCCTCCCCAATGAGCTCTGGCAACCTTACTCACGCGCAGGAACACAACATAAATTTATTTGGCTGCGGTATCCTGTAAGGTCCTACCCCAGTCGAGCTACTCTTTGAGCGAATAAACTCTCTTCTCTCAAAAATTATTGCGGTAAATCGGCATGAATAGTATTTTTCATGTGTCGCAAATTATCTTTTATTTCTCTCATCGCGTGAAAGAGTATTTCGGCTATTTTTATGTCGTGTTTAAGCCTGAGAAGATAAGAGTACATATCTCGACAGTTTGCAAACATACTGTTCAATTATACTAAAGAGTTCCACTGCATCAATTTAAGTAACGTAAAAATTATGAAAATGATCTCATAACATTAGGAGCCATAGTCATAAGAGCGTGGGCGCGATAAAAATGGGATAATGACGTATATTGACATTTCCGAATGACATGCAGACATTATACCTATCAGCAGAAATGACCTTCAAGAACCACGTCCCATTTCTATGATAAAATAACAAAAGAACAATCAATTGAAAACATTTCATCCCTTGTACACACGCTTAAGCACCTTGGTTGTTGCTAAATCCGATAATATTTTTTCCAGTAATGAGTAGGTGCCTGCCTAGATTAATCACTCACCTATAAACCTAGCCAATATTGATTTTCTCCGACCTTGGGAGATTCATAATAATAATATGAGTCGGTAAATCTACGTACCTATTTACTGCAAGTATTCAAGATTAATCACACGTGCGTAGCGTAGCTGGAGTAAGCAGCGAAAATGATTAAAATAAAGGGGCTGTTTGCTACAGTCGAGGGTGGTACTTTCAGTTAATTTATTCTTATCTCTTTGCTTTCAACTGTTATTTGAGTACTCTTTCCCTTCAGTTTGTGTTCATTTTACTTGATTTCAAAAAAGCGATTGCTTTAAATAGAATACTTATTTAATAGAGCAGCTACATAATATTAGTATCTAACTATGGCGCGTCAATCAAGACTCTTGTAAAGATTGTAAGAAGATTCAACAGTAAATCCACTTGAAGCATATCGCTTCATGTACCATAATGATAAATAATTCGTTTGGAATAATTTGCCAGATATCTATCATCCATCTTAACGATTTGCTGTTAAATTTTACAACCAAATATATGAATTAGTTCAGAACGCATGAAATCACTTTAAAAATCCATCTTATTTTAGATAGAAAAATTATCTCACTTATAAAACCTCCAAATGTGTCATTTCGTTTAAATGATTTATGTGAAACTGCTTAGGAAGGCCTGAAAGTGGCGTGCGTCTAAATGGACGTAAATATTTCAGGGGTAAATTGAAACGAGGGCTAGAGGGGGTCACCGACGACCCGGGAGGGGCAGCTCTCCGTCATGCTTGATGAGTTGTCGCCGTCACACCTAAAAATGTTACGAACATTAACCCCCCTTTATACTTTTATTATATTTTTGCGTTTTGGCACAAAATAAGAAAACCAGAATTTCGTGACCAACGGTTACGATTACGGTACGATTCGGTACCAATAGGTGCTTGCTGTAGTATGTAATTATTAGATACAGAAAGCAAAAGTTTGTTTACATTCCTTATCTCGTCTCATTGGCCTTACTTAAGTTTCATTAAGTTCATGGCCGGTCATGGGCCAGAATGCCCATTGTCCTTTCTGCCTTGTGTCACTCAGTAAATTAGACAGTGATAGCTCAGACGTGTCACCTCAACTGCCAGCTTTAGAAAATGTAACTCCGACAGAACTCGCGTTCTCTAGAACTAGGCGCTGCATAGATTACAGTGAACACGGAACTTTGAACTCTGAACTGTAGAACTCTCTCTGTGGGATCGGCGCCTAAATTGAGACGAAATTGAACTTTGTCTAAAGATGAAATACAGTTGTGAATATTTTCATCATCATTACATAATAGAAATGAAATAACGTTGAATTTATTGGATATTATTCCATATTTCAATATTCATGACTAAAACTTGCGAAGTCCACTTGAAGAAACTCAAACAAATGTAGACGAACACGTAGACGGTTATAGAAAAAGTTTCCGTTTGTTAAAAATGGACAAAAGCGAACTTGTATTTCCATTTTAGCTACAATATGGTACAATGAAACCGACACAAAAAAAATACACCTATTACCGCTATTCGTACAAAAAGTATTTATTAATATGTCTAAAAACGTAAAGATAACATTAAAATTACCATCATTTTATTTATCAATCTATCCGGCACGGCATCTGAAAACTTGAACCATTTCTCCAGTTTTACAGAACGAATTCACTTCTGTGTTCTACCATTTTAGTACAAAACAAAGAAATCGTTAAGACGACATCCAACTAATATCTCCTTTGTTGTATTCACGGAATTGTATTCAGCTGAGTATCTTATTTGTAACTAATTATAATGTCAATAGGATTTGTCTCGGAAGCCAGACGCTGCTTTTGTTTTAGATATCACTTTGGGTATGAGCTCTATTTATAGAGATGACAGTCGGAGCCTCGACGTATTTGGAATATGTATAAAAAAATCTTGATATTACCACTCTATTTGACATAAGTAGGTATGTACAAATTGTTCTTCTATCTCTTTTATGATTAAGATATTTCATCGAGTCTAGATCTAAACTATAAAGACATGGTAAAAAAAAACTATTTCTGTGACATCATTCAAACATAGATTTCATAAAATGATTTGATTTGTTACGGACTTTCATTGCAATGTTAAATGAATGTTGTATACAATATTAAATCCTTATCTTCGAAGAAACATAGACGGATTAAGAATTTAAGATCTGCTGTGTGTTCTTGGAAATTGAAATGGGCCACATTGGTTGTAAATCTTCCTGTAATTCAACTGTGAAACAGAACGGTGTTTCTCTACCAAAATTCTGAAATAGGTTCCATTTTACGTACCAACAATAAAATATGTATGTAGGTATTCGGTTCAAACACGTTAAAAGTTAGTTTTTTGTTTTATCCAATTAACATTCAGTGTAACGATCATGAATATTAGCATATATCACACAAAAAAAAACAAAAAATCTTTTCTAAAATTAAAAAATCCTTGACCTATTACTATTTTTTTTTGTTCTACTTTAATCTACAATCAGTCCCCGAACTTTGAGCAGATGTGTTGGTCTGTATGCTGTGAGAATACCGGTCCATCGACCTTTCTTCCCTTCACTTTAAGTCCAGTTCGACTATGTGGTTACGTTTAAGTCTCTTTAGATGGTTTATCAACAGTAACTCCGCTGCTAGGGGATTTGGATGGGTAGCAAGTCTTTGCTTATAGCTAGTAGCGTATTGTTTTATCTCATCGCTAACTGTGTTAAATTTAAGTTCTTGGTGCAATTCGCAGTTTCTTAGGAACCAAGGGGCGTTGGATAGGTTACGTAAGATGCCATTTTGTGCTCTTTGTATAATTGCAATATTGGAGTTGCAGGCCGATCCCCAGAGCTGAATGCCGTAAGTCCATAGCGGCTTTAGAACAACCTTGTAGATTAGGAGTTTGTTGTCTGTGCTCAGCACTGAATTTCTTCCAAGCAACCAGTGTAACCCTCGATATCTTTGGTTCAGTTGCTCGCGTTTCTTTTGTAGGTGCTTCTTCCAAGTAAGCCTTCGATCCAAGTGCATGCCTAGGTATTTCACCGACTCGTTGTGTGGCAAGGTGGTATTTCCTAGGCGTACAGGTGGGCAGTCTCCAGGACGGAGGGCAAATGTAATATGGGTTGACTTGGAAGTACTAGCTTTAATTCGCCATTTTTTTGAGCCAATCTACAATTTTGTCCAGCCCATTTTGAAGGTTTTGTGAGTCTTGGTTGCGATCTTTACTACTTGCCAGGATAGCAGTGTCATCGGCAAATGTAGCGGTTACTACCTCGGGTGTTTCTGGCAGGTCACATGTGTAGATAGTGTACAGGAGTGGGCCTATTACTATTTAAAAATAATTTACTATTTGTACGTAGTTTATAACTCTGTAGTTTAGTTTTAAATTATTATTTTAATTAATTTACTGCAGTAGGTTCAATATGTCATTGTAAATTGACTGAATATAATTTGTACTCTGTGATATAGGGAAGTAGTTAGTTTCTTGCCAGAGTCTTCTCAGTTTAAGTGTATTCCGTACCGGTGGTAAATTCAACTGTATGTACCAACATAACGTTTATAAGTGCCTTACCAAGGCCTAAACTGAATAAATGATTTTGATTTTGTTATTGCCAAAAAAAAACAGTGCCACATTTGCCACTTTGAAATTAATTCGCAGCAAAACGGCAGGAACGCTAGCATCTTGTCCACATTCCACATCATCAATACCAAAAGAACCAATATAAGCTGCATAGAATAGTGTTTTGTTTTAAATACGGGCTATAACCAGCTACCCAGTGATGGCAGAGATTACTATAACTGTGATAGTAAGCCGAGACAACTCATTCAATGATTATATCATATAGCTGTTCGTGACCGGCGTCTCCCGGGTGAAATTTCGGTTACATTATAGGGACCCCTATTTTTTTAAAAATAATATTTAACCTATGTTACTCAGTGATAATCTAGCTTTCTCCAGGTGAAAGAATTTTTAAAATTGGGCCATTAGTTATTGAATTTATTCATTTCAAACAAAAATACAAAAATTCTTCTCTCTTTATTATTAGTGTAGATGTAGATTAGATTGATAGAGATAGGAGAACGTAAACTATCGATATAGCTCGTAGAGTTAGTAAGCTGAAGTGGCAATGGGCAGGCCACATCGCTCGAAGAACCGATAGCCGATGGGGAAGGAAGGTTCTCGAGTGGCGACCACGTACTGGAAAGCGCCGAGCGGGACGACCGCCCACCAGGTGGACCGACGATCTGGTCAAAATCGCTGGGCGCCGTTGGATGCAAGCGGCCCAAAACCGTTCGAAGTGGAAGTTTATGGGGGAGGCCTATGTTCAGCAGTAGACATCCCTAGGCTGGCTGGTATGATGATGATGATGATGAGATGTAGATGAATAAATAGGTATATATTTAATATTATACCTTTCTGTGTCTCACTGTGCCTGAAAAATAAAAATATTGATGATACCTTACTTATCTATAATTTACTATTATTCAAAACTCATGTTGTAACCTACCAAATATAGGTACTATTGCTATAATTCTTATTTCTTCAGTTATAAGTTCGGAGTAATTGAAAATGTATTGCTACAAAGCACAATTAATTATTTGCAAGCTTGAGAGTCCCTTGAAGAGGTTATTAAAATTTTGCAAAGCGGTGACATTGTTTGAAGTCAAGTAAGTACAGGTTAAATTACATGTGTAACGACGTTAATATCGTAGACGCTTGAAGGTAATTCAGACGATTATAAGACCTTCTTATTCAGAGGGAATATTCTAAAGGACTATTTGTTGTAGAATCAATTTATAATATAATATTTGTACATGGACTACGTCAGAATATTATAAATGCGAATGTGAGTGTATTTGTTTGTTACGATTTCAATAGATCAAGATTAAATTTGGCACACACATAGCCTATGGCAGTGTTTTTCAATCTGTGGGTCGCGAACCCTAGGGGGTCACGAAACCTTAGTCGGGGGGTCGTCGGCAGAAGAAAAAAGGCAAGGTAGACTTCGCGCAAGCGGGCGTCCAACTTACCTCTTACTTAGTTGCAAATAAATATAAATACTCTGTCTGTCTGACCAAAATTCTCTGACCGGGTTCGCCAAAATTTTCAACCTGTAAGGGGGTCGCGAAATCAATATGATTGAAAAACACTGGCCTATGGTATGGAGAATGACAGGCTACTTGTTATCCCGGAACGTGGATAAAACTGCGGGGGACGTCAGATATGTGATGTAGATACTTACATCTCTTATGGAAAAAGATATATCATTTTATTTCGGCATATTTCTTGTAGGAGTGATGCTATATAACCCTCAGCATAATTGTTTTCTTTAATCAAATTAAATTGTATTTATAATTACTGTAATTTTATAATTAATTCTTAGGTCTTGTATGCCTTTTATCGACGATACAGTGGTCCTCATCTTGTGTAACACCAATTTATATCTATAGTCTGCACATTCATATTTGAATGATTGTTTGAACAATAC
Source organism: Polyploca ridens (assembly GCA_951394255.1). Classification (NCBI taxonomy): domain Eukaryota; kingdom Metazoa; phylum Arthropoda; class Insecta; order Lepidoptera; family Drepanidae; genus Polyploca; species Polyploca ridens. Next base: position 7,570,781 of record OX596247.1, read on the forward strand.
AATATTTATTTCCCAGCTGTGCCACGCGCTCTCCGCGTTCCCAGGATAAAAGTAACCTTTGTTTATCTCCATGCTATATGTCAAATTTCAGGACAATTGGTTGTGCTGGTGATGGTTCGTGAACAAACAAACAAACTTACTTAACTCAGTATCTATAAATACAAAATGTAGCATTAAATTGCCTATTCATTCATGATCGTTGTAAACAAGCACCCATGAGACAGTTCGCTAGTTTGAAGATATTTAACAGACATGGATATAAAAAACCAACTTCCATTAGAAAGTTTTTACAGCTGTAGTAAGTACGTCTAAAAATAAAAGCAATTACTTTAACATAAACACTTTAACCTGTGGGAGAAAATAAATTTGGTACGTCTTGCAACACGCTGAATTAATTTTAATATGTACGTAAGTGCACACGTATCATTAAAATCTTGAGTCGTAATGTGTTATGTGATGTTATAAAATCTTATGCCTACGTATATTCCAACCACATTACAGAAGGATAAGTAACGGTACGCAGTACTTTATTCCCTTTTGTTGAGGTAGAGCAACATTTAAATAAGCTTGGATGAATTAGGAGCGCTCAGGATTCATCCCTGTAACCTGTTTTAAGAAACAATGGCGTCGATTCTGTTGTAAATCGCACTAAACTAATTTTAGTCACATCATATCTTTCTTACAAACATTATTGATAAAGGATAGAACATATATTATTTAAAGCTGTCAAATTAGTGTTTGCCGTCTTCATTTTCGGGTATTTAGACGTAACCGCGATAGATGGCTAATTAATTTATATTGAAAACAATCATAGGACTAAATTGCTTACATACTTTTCTTATATTTTTTGTTAGAAATTGCAGAAATAATAACGTAGTCGACATTTTCGAATAATGTATGTAGGTATAAGTACTGACTGTTCACTGTAATGATTACGTTACTCGTACTACGTTTAGACGTGATATTGTAATCAACAAATCTAAATATGAAGTTCAGCAACATCTAAAGCATTTCAATGCACGTCATTGTTCTTTCACATAAGTTGTTTCATAACAAATAAACAATATTTATAGCGCACTTGCTGCAGATTCGAGGGTAGGTATATGTAGCTGGTTCAGCTATTTCTATTACATTGGAAATAGAAGCAGAAAATTAGTCGGCGGCAATTAGGTAAATGCAGTGGGTCGCATTGTTCTTTATATGACGTCATACGTAGTAAACTAGTCGAGGCAGAAAGATTTACTCGCTACAGTCCGCCTACCGCACGACCACTGTTTGTATTCGTTTTAAACTATTTTAAATTTGCCTTTACTCCAAGGTTTTTTACGTATAGTAGTTTACCTTCATGAATTATCTCTTATGTGACCTTGAATTGTGATAGATCGCAGGATTATTTTGTGTCTACTGCTACTAAACTTTTGAAAGGACTGTCTTTCAGGTTGCAGGTAACTTCAGTTTTTCAAATAATATTAGCAAAACATTTTGTGTTGTTATTTTGCCAATTACAGAGTTCCATTATTTTCCTAAATAGTTAGTGTTTCCGTTCATAGCCATACGAGAATAAAACAAAGTAAAAAGTGTTAGGTACGTGCTTTTTAACACGCTTTTATTAGCTTCACCTGTATCTCTATCTCTATCTCTATCTATGTATGTATGTATGTATGTAAAGGAATCTTCGAACGTAATTTTCATCGACTTCCAGACGTCAGATTAAACTGAAATTTATCACACACTTATCAAGTACCGATGACAATACAATAATTTGGTACCATCGAGCTGATCTGATGATGGATCCGGAAGGTAGGCACTGGAACTCCATAACGGAGCAACGTTTCCTAGCCGTGTTTGGGCTTTTTGGAATTGTCATGAAATGAACTTGGACGATGTATGGTTTTCAGGGTCTGATGATGGAGTAGGAGAGTAAGCACTGGAACTCCATAACGGAGCAACGTTTCCTAGCCGTGTTTGGGCTTGTAGGAATTGTCATGAAATGAACTTTGACCATGTATGGTTTTCAGGGTCTGATGATGGAGTAGGAGAGTAAGCACTGGAACTCCATAGTGGAGCATCGTATACTAACCGTGTTTGGGTTTGTTGGAATTGTCGTGAGATGAACTTGGACCATGTATAGTTTTCAGGGTCTGATGATGGAGTAGGAGGGTAGGCACTGGAACTCCATAACGGACCAACGTTTCCTAGGCGTGTTTGGGCTTGTTGGAATTGTCGTAAGATGAACTTTGACCTTGTATGGTTTTCAGGGTCTGATGATGGAGTAGGAGGGTTAGCACTGAAACTCCATAGTGGAGCATCGTATCCTAGCCGTGTTTGGGGTTGTTGGAAATGTCGTGAGATGAATTTTGACCATGTGTAGTTTTCAGGGTCTGATGATGAAGTCGGAGGGTTGGCACTGGAACCCCATAGCGGAGCATCGTATTCTAGCCGTGTTTGGGCGTATTGTAATCGTATTATGTGCATTTTGGCCAAATATGGTTTTCTGAGTTTGTTGGTGGAGTCAAAGAATAGGCACTGAAGCTAAATACTCATTATAAATGTGAAATAAATTGATATTGGGTGAAAATATGGTATAAGTAACATAATAAAATGGTATGAATAATTTATGTTGACTAAAAAATAAAAAATAAATTACAGTTTAAAAAAACTAAAAAACACGCTTTAAAAAGCCCTGCACTAAAAAGTGTTAAATAATTATAAAATTGAACCTGAATATATTCTCTGTCTATCCCGTAAGGGCCTAAATGTAAGCAATTTTTGTAATTAAGTTCAATATTTGAATGAAAAGCGTGGGGCGCTTTTCCTTGTAAACTGAATAGAATTTCTAAGCATTATCATTATCATGAAGAAATATCGTAAATTACAAAACGAAAAGCGCCACACACTTTTCATTCAAATATTGAACTTAATTACAAAAATTGCTTACATTTAGGCCCTTACGGGATAGACAGAGAATATGTATATTCAGGTTCAATTTTATAATTATTTAACACTTTTTAGTGCAGGGCTTTTTAAAGCGTGTTTTTTAGTTTTTTTAAACTGTAATTTATTTTATACGCAGCTGTAAATAATTGCAATGAAGAAACCTCTTTATCATGTATATGTCACCGTATTTTTGTGAAAACCGTCAGTTTATAATCTACCTAGCGTAATTATAAACTCCCCGATATATTGTGAACTGTACCATACTGCTTACAATATAACGTATTCATTTTCGATAGTTTATAATCTAACGTTGTCAAATCGTCATATTGTGAACCGTCCCTGATTGGTCAGTCTTGGCGGTAGTTTGTTCTGTATTCATAGAGTTACAAAACAAACAGTACTTAGTTAAATAAAAGAAATGCACATGTAATTGTTTGAGATCAAAATTAAATACGTCAATCAATTTTTTTTTAAGAACAAAAAAACAATTAACTACGTTACATATCGCCAAAGATGGTGGCGCGGGACACCCAATCAACGTGCAAGGTGCGTTCCGATGCATTCAATTATGATGCCAGTTTACAATATGACGGTTTGTCATGGATAGATTATAAACTATCGGAAATGAATACGTTATATTGTAAGCAGTATGGTACAGTTCACAATATATCGGGGAGTTTATAATCTCGCTAGGTAGATTATAAACTAACGGTTTTCACAAAAATACGGTGACATATACATATAGCCTTGGAATTCTCAAGACCACATAATTCTGAGCATAGTTTGTATTAACTAATGGCACGTGAATATTTCTAAACTAAATGTGAAAAGTTGGCTTGCGAAATATTCAAAGTTTATAACAAAAGTATGCCTGGCCTACCCAGCGTTAGTCTTAGATCTCCTTGATCAGGGTAGGGCTATATTGTCTTTTGGTGCCCTTTGGTCTCGAAAGGCACCATTAAAATTTAATTTTTCAATTGAAATTGTTTTTCGCGTTTGGCATTTTGGCACCCCTGGGCACAGAGGATTCAAAACTCTATGGCTGGGATAGATACTAAATATAAATAAATAGTTATAAATATACTAAGTATGATAATTTATCAACATTATTGTCAAAAGCATATAGGAGATGATATTTTCTTAAGATAGTTATCGAGCCCCTACAAATCACTGCTAAGGATATTACGTGGGCACGAGGTACATCTAGTCAGACAATCGATTAGGGTCGAGCTTTCCGACCACCAACAACTTGTTGAACGCGACCTTTTTATGTTGGTACCTAAAGGGTCACTACCTCTCGACTATTTCATCGGAGGACATGCGCTCCCAATCTCCGGTACGAAACTATAACGGGAAGTTTATGATATGGAGAATCTACCTACATATGAATATCTTATGTCAGTAGCCAAAGAAAGGTCTATCTTTGATCAGCAACTTTGTTAGAAATGTCATTTGAATATGGATTTCTTATAAAATTCAAAAGAATACCAGTGGCATAAAGTACCATGAAAGAACCACATACGTGCTTCATATATGTATAGGAGCCGAAAAATTGCCAACTGTTATTCATGGATATTTTTTACATACGATTTTTATTATATAATATTAAAAATATTACTTGGAATCGCTTGGCTCGCGGTTAAAAATATAACAATGACATCAATTGTTATAATAGGACGCGCGTCCCTCGCGAGAAACAACGGGTTAATAAATGATATTTCACGATGTCAAAAAGTTAGATTAGTATAGCTTTGCAGAGTACAGGCAAGCTTTGCAACAATAAACTGTAGGTAGGTACATACATATAAAGAAGAAATAAAATTCAATATATTCTTAATGTTTCTTCTAGTCTACTTCCAATAAGTAATATAGCTTATATTCAATCAATCAAATGAATTACATATAAGTACAGAGCACGATGGTGTCAGGCTGTTTGGAAACGTGCACAGTGTTTAATGTAATAAATTACAACGATCATTCGATCATTTTATACACAGCGGAGACCCACTTATCATTCCTGGCGTGAGTGACAGAATCTGAAGACCTTATGTCTTACAGATTTTATCAAATATCTCATTAAATTCGTAAAAATCTCAACATTCAGCCTAGCGAATCAAAGGGATGGGAAATCGCGAATAATGCGGTTTTCTGTAAATATATAAAACTATCACATATTTTTAAACAACACAGAATGCTGATGATGATAATGACGAAGATCTCTCTAGCAATATTTTGTACAAATTTAAATAAACAATCGATTCTAAATGTTTGTACAAAGAAAATCGAAGAATTGTCATAAAATTAACTAACTGAAAAGTGTATTATGTCTTTGAATAAACTGTTGCCAAAATATTAATAGAAAACGCAGCGTAGGTATATATGCTTCCATTTAGTTAATAATGTGAGAAATTAACCATGTAGGTAATTTAACTATATTTTATACAAAAAAGATATTAAGTCTGAATATGTGCTGGGTAGGTTTTCATTCGTACGTTACGTTCTATTGACTTTCTGTAGCTTTCAGGGGTCCATTATACCTTCCTACGGGTCACCTTATTGTGTTTATTCACAAAGGTTTTTGTAATCTGTAGGATATGTTACTACATAATGTACTATAGCATCTTCACAAGGATAACTTTAGAGTAGACGTTAAAATAGAATTGCGTACCATACTATTTCAAATCATGTATAAAGGCCGCTTTAGTACAGAAGGCTTACTACAATATTAACGAATATTTAAATGATTAAAATGCGTGGTTGTAGCGCTCGCTCTCGCAGGAAACATCTGATGTAATAAATTTAAGTTTGTTTTTGAAAAGAGTCATTGCTGAGTTTATTGCCGGCTCTTCTCAGCAAAATCAACCTTCCGAACCGTGCATTAGTGCATTAGAGTATTAGAGTTTGACTATTCATAAGTGCCTGTGAAGGCCTATTTGAATGAATAAATTATTTCATTTCATTTTATTTCATTGTCAAAAATATAGCTAACATAATTTGGTATGCTTATATTATGAGTTCATTATACAAACAGAAAGTTAAATTTTTCCAGAATTCTGAGATTCAATAGGCTCTTACAAACTGTCAGTGTTGTAATTTCTATCCTCTAAAGAATAAAGTTTTCGAAAGTTACATCGTGAAACTACTACCGACCAACTGTCACTGGAAGTGTCTAAACGACACATACTTATAAACTTTTCGACAAAAATTCGGCGGAAGTATTCCAAGGCATTATTATGTAGGTAAGGAATTCGCTAAGCCTCTATTGTCCCCGTAATAAATTTCGGTTTATATCATATTGCTTTTAATGTTTAGATCCCTTTGTATTTTCATACAGTGTTTGTTACATTTTATAGTAGATCTTGTACTACACATAGAATAATAAAATGTATGATGATATTTGTGATATTGGAGAAAAAACAAAACAAACTCGTGAAATCCTTATCCATCCAAATCATGAAGCACTTGATATTTGCTTCTTGCATCCAAATGAATGTAAATTAGAAAATGGGTTTGTTTGTTTGTAACGGAGCAACGGATTGACATAACAATGTTCTTAGTGCAATTCTGTTCTTTTTTGACAGCTGACGACGACGACGTCCGTCGTCGCGGTCTATTCTCTATACATTCGTAGTGCGGTGCTACATTTTTCAATTGGTCAATTAATTAATGTTTAATTTTAGGAAGCTCCTATTAAGGTCGTATTATGTATCCATTATAAAAAAAACCTGTCACTTTGTGGATCACTTTCATTTATGATAGTTTCTGTGTAATGTTATGATATTTGAAGTAAGTATGTTTAATAAATAATTTGTAATAAATTATTTATTATAAATCCAAGACTGTTCTTTGTCGAAATCAGTCAAAAACAAAGGCCCAGTTCAGCAGAGGACATCTCGTGACAGAATATGATGATGATACTAATTTTATAGTGGTTACAGAGTTGGTATACATATTTCAGATATCTGCAGCTCGGATAAGTCATATTATGGGCATCCTTAAATCAGCCAATGATGAAGATATCTTGGAAAAACGTCGTCAAGCTCAACAGTTGAGACTTTTGGCGAGTAATTCTTTAACTATTCTTGTTGAAATAAACATTGATTAAATTGTGCACAGCACTACAAAGTCAATGCATTTTTATTTACTGGAAATGCTAAAATTCTTCCAAATTCTATATAGAAGTCTTTGATATCTGGCTTATTTTTATTATTCCTTATAAAAAAATACCTCGTCAATTTAGTAGTATGTACTTACATACGAGTATGTTATTAAACATTATTCGTGAAAAAATGTTAATTGTTTCAATATTTTCAAAATATGGGCGCTATATCTAGCTTTCTTTTTGTGAAGTTTAAGTCGTAATATTAAGATAAAGTTAAACCAATGAATAGCCTTCATATTAAACCTTTAAAAATGGTATATTCAGTACATTAAAGTTTTACTAAAATATGAAATAAAATTAGCCTTTATCTAGTTTCCATATCATAAGTTTGCTTAGCTTGGGATTACGACTCAGATCATTAAAATAAATGAAATCCACTCGCAGAGCGCAGTTGATGTTTACAATACACCTTCCAGCCCATTTTAATTCTTTTGACCTATTCAAGTATTCAATTGTTTCGACATGCAATAGTCCGGGAGGTACTGATGCATTTTAGGTAGTATTAATATGCCGATCGATGGCCATCTTTTTCAATAGATCTTGAATGACTAATATGTGAACCACGCATCAGCGATGCACCCGCGGTGGGTTTAGGATTGGAAGGTTACGGCAGGGGTACACTTTTTTTTTTTACAAATTCATGCGATCAGCTGACGCGTGTTCCCCCCTCCACCATGCAGCAGACGATTTTTTTCAGCTCAGTATTATGTCAAATACTTATGAAACAATTTTGAGCCGGCGTACTGTCTTTTTTTTTACTGGGAGTGGCTGATGACGGATGTAGAAGACTTGAGCACTTACTTGAGCAGACGGTCGGTTCACTTATTAGTCATATAAGATCAACTATACATTTCAACGTCAGCCGGCTTACTATGACTATTGTGTTTGCAACGCTACCTCCCGGACTAACCGTCACAACGGAGTCGTCGTCGGTTGCTGTCAAAAACGTTTCAGAATACCAAAGCAGAACATCAGACTTAATGGACCTTTAGTAGAGAACAAGTATCATTATTATTTAGGTCACACTTATGGAGTATGTGATAAAGGTGAAAGTTGTTCGAAATAATTTTAGATCCCACTAAAAACATTTTCATGTGAAATGTTGCCAAGACAGTCAAAAAGTTATCAGATCTCGTGTAGAGCCCAGCTTATAACTCTACACGCCTTAACTCTACAAGCCCTAACTTCACGAACTCTACACCTAAGTCAAAATATGTGGGTTGGCCGTTTGTAATCATTTACTAATAAGACGATGAACTTAGTACATTCATGAGTCGTTATCAAACCTGGTGAAGATGAAATTACAATTGATCTAAATAACATAAGAAAGTAATAGCTAACATATCCTTTACATGTATATATAAGTGTATATTATTAAATAAGCAACAAATAATAATATTTTACACACATTCTGAGACGTAGACCAATTCGAAAAATATTATCGGTTATGAAATTCTAGACTGTTTGCGAAATGGAAACGAAGATAATTGACGTTTAGTAACATCTCGATCGTATATTTAAATTACGTTTTATAAGATAGCTTATTAAAAATTGTAAGTCCATATGTTCAGATGTGTAGATTGATAATATACGACCCAGTTGGCGCAGTTGGTTAAGGTTCGCCTTACGCGCCGCAGGTTGTGGGTTCGATTCCCACACAGGACATGCATTTGTGTGCATGAACATGTCTGTATGTCGTGAGTCTGGGTGTAATTATGTATATTAAGTATGTATTTACAAACAAAAAGTAGTATATGTATTATATCAGTTATCTGGTTTCCATAGTACAAGCTCTGCTTAGTTTGGGATCAGATGACCGTGTGTGAGGAATGTCCCAGGATATTTATATTTATTTATACCTAATACACTGACGAGAAAATATGAAAACGCCACTAACTTAACATGAAATATTTCCGAAACCACGCAAGATAGCTTCTTGAAGTGAAAAGCAACATTCAAATGTATTTAATAACGCATTCAAAAACACGAAATTGAAACAAAAAATAAATTCAAACTGTTTTGTTCACCTGGGCGAAATAGCAGTGTTTTCATAAAGTGGCACCCCTCTGATGGTTAAACATCAGTAACGAGGCGAAATTTGAATTTTTTCGAGTTATTATTTTTTTTACCTTCGTAGAACAATATGGATAGATATTTCAGTGATTAGCGACCGTAGTAGTTCATTTAGCATATTGTAGAATTGATACTTTTTGTTTAAGATTTACTAGTTTTGTACATATCCCAAAATAGTAAGTTTTACGGTTTTTAGAGAAATCGTAAGAAACTTTCAAATATGGCTCATATTATACAAAAAACATTCATACCACAATGTGCCAAATGAACTTCTACTGTCGCTAATCACTGAAACATTTATCTATATTGTTTTACGAAGGTTAAAAAAAAACCCGCCTCGTTACTGATGTTTACCCCGTTTATCCTTAGCCCCCAAAGACAATTGTATGTCGTCAGGTTTTGTATGGTATTGATGTTTTGTAATCGAATTGTCCCGTGATTACCCTTGTAAATTAACTTGTAACACACAAGTACGTATCTTTTTGATCGCCAAAATCCTTAGTAAATTACGCAAACAACGTGTTTACGGCACGAATATTCGCTCCTCAGATTCATGAAATATTCTACTTTCCCTCAAATGGAGAGCTGTAACGTGCTCCGCTATGTCAAATATTATTTTTCCTCGCTTGTTCTTTCCTAAAAATGTTTTATTAAGCTGCCTTATAAGCAAATCCAAAGTAAGTATCTACTTTAATAAACTCATCGCAACAAAAACATCTACACAGCTTTTTTTATTTATTTACTTTCATTTGTTTCACTAATTTCCTTAGATCAACGTCAAAAAGGCTCGTATTTCCTTTAATCCATATTTAATGGCGGCTGTAATCAAAATCACTCAACGTTGGAGTCGGAAACCTTTGTGTTGTTCGATCAGGCTACTTTATTTCACGATCTTAATTTTTATGGTAAAAAGTTAATTAATGATAACTGATATTATATTTCATTATCTGCAGTTGATAGATAGGAAATCATAAGTCTAGCTTGAGCCAGTGAACTGAAGTGACAGGCCGCGTCACTTGAAGCGCCGATAACCGATTGGCCACAAAAAGGCAGCGATCTGAAAAGCGCCAAATAACACCTGCCGGTGGTCTGACAATTAGCTGGCTATAAAACACCCTTATAGCTAGTACCTCTGTGAGCTGTAGATCTCTTGAGTGTCGATAATTATATGAAATTTGTTCGTCGATTCAGTATTTGAAAATTTTCCAAGATGGCGGAGTCATACAAAAAAACCATATAATTATCGGACCTGCTCACAAAATTTCTCGAGAATCGGTTGAGAAATGCGACCTGTAGAGGACAGCCGGACACCTGGACGATTCGCTCGCGCATCGCACTCGCTTGGTAATTTTTTGTTGGTAGTACAGTAAAACGATGCTTGGTGAAAGTTTACAGCACAAGTGACATAGAGTATTAAAACACCATGAGCATAGTAATGATGCCCTGATCATTCTCATTCACAAGTGTAGCTAGGGTGACATCACTAGGTTCGATTTCATCTCGTTTTTTTTTGAAGATACGTCTCATTTCCAGATGTTTGTTTATCCCTAATTAAATTAGTCATCGTTGTAAGTTTCACATTACAGTATTTGCAAACAATAAAATGAACTGTACACATTCCAGTTAATCAATATTGCGTTACCCTAGATTGGATATTTAATTGGTTGTAGTGAGCTTCATTGAATCAAAAACATACACTTCAATTAATTGCTAATTAATTAACGTAATTACCATGGCGATCAGCTTTTCTTTGTTATCGATATTACTGGTATACTATTGAAGCTAGACTTTTTAACGCAAGTTGGCGATGGGACCCAAATAAATAAAACCGGCCAAGTACGACACGGACTCGCGCACCGAGGGTTCCGTACAAACCTGTAGGTATAACAGGTGGAGATTTCGAGATGGCATATTTTTAAAACCCATGTTGGGATAGTCATGCTGAACAACTTTTACTATCGGACCAATGGTGAATTCTCAAAATATTTTTTTAACTTTCCATAGTAAATGTCAACCTTGCTCGATCATAATGTATGAAAAGTAAAAATGTTTTTTTGAGAATTCAGTGTTGGTCCCATAGTAAAAGTTGTTCAGCATGACTAACCCAACATAGGTTTCGAAAATATGCCATCTCAAAATCTCCACCCAGTATAAGTAAAAGGTATTATAGACCTGAGTATTTGATATGAATTTCAATTGAATACCTCTACGCGTTCATGAAGAAAGGGGTAGTAAGTTTAAAATTATGAAAAATATTTTTATTATATGATGTAACAAAAAATGTATGCTTTTCGTAATTTTTCCTTTATCTGTGTTATAAGACGTTGCTTCGTACCAAATTTCAAGATTCCGAGTTCACGAGAAGTACCCTGTAGGTTTTGATTCCCTTGCGAGTATCGAAAATTTGTAGCATTAACGGCTGTATATTTAGCTTAGCAGTTTGATTTTTTAACAGCTCCAAGAGACTTCAGCTCACTTTAATCCAGCTCACTTTAATTACAGCTCAATGATAAAAGCAATAAACCTTTCCCAAGGGACCCTCGACTTAATTTCTAAATCCGCATCATAATCCCTGTCGTGGTTCTATAAGTGCAAAATCGAACTGAACCCAGTTATACATGGTTTAAACTTTTAAAGCAAGTCTAGCAAAAGCTAGGTTCACTTTCTAGCGTCATATAACAAAATGTGCCGGGACTATCTTATAACCTGGGATTTCTAGACGTAGCTTAACCCATGTCATGTTATAAGACAGGTACACGTATACGAAAAATAAATCAAAATAATCAATGAAAAGGTAATGTAGCTACAAAATAAGTCAATATTCGCAATATCCTTGCGCGTTATTTCAACAATTCAGAGTAACAATAGGTTATTTGACGACAGTTCAAATCAGCAACTTTTAATTAAATGTCAAAAACGATAGTTTATATGGAGGTGTGTATGAAATACAAGCAGGTGACGTCACAATTTTACAGCGTCAATTAACTTACTCTTAATAGTTTAACTGGTGAACAAAATATGATTAAAAGCTTAAAATGTACAACTTATATGACGTTTCGGTGTATTTTTTGGTGTCTTATACACTGAATAGTTTTTTACCATTTATTTTTCACACTGTCAAATACCCTATTCAGCGTTAATGAAGTTGTAGCAACGTGGATGATACCTACTTATAGCGTCACTAGCTAATAAGCACTTACCTTGAGTAACAGTAGCCGAGACATCGTCTCACGTGTGTGTTTATACATAATTATGAAGTATAGACAGATACACACAACGACTAAACTATATTAACTACTTGACTATCTACCTTAATATTAATACGGGATTGGATTGAATACTTATAATGATTTTATCTTTCGCACGCATTCCCGCGAGATCTCACTCAAAGGAAGATTTTTAAATATTACAAAAATACGTCGAACATAATTTCAAAGTAACTTTTCGTGGATTTATCTTCCAATTCCCATAATCTTTTATCCCCCTTTTTCAAAATTCTGGGGGCACGGGAATGCCCCCCACCAAGACAGCCAAGCGAAGCGAAAGGGCACTACCTACCTTTTCTCGAAGCGCTTCGTCGTTTTTTTGAACCCTCATTTTGTTTATCTGGTATAATCCAAGCCCAAGTTGTTTGGATTATACCAGATAAACAAAATTCTCAGGACATGATATCAATAGTAAACTTATTAAACATATACCGCCTTATTACAAAACATGGTTTAAAGTAAAACCAGGTTTTAAAATAGCGTCGTCTCTTTTTATTATATGACGTTAGAAAGTGACCGAATGACAGTAAAACCTGGTTTTGCTTTAAACCATGTTTTGTAATAAGGGGGATTAAGTTTCAATAACATAGCTCTTATACTTTAGATTTTATTGATATCTAAAAAACCCCGATTTCGTCACTGACTCACTGATGATCATCAAAACTCATAGGGTACTTCCTGAAGTCCTAGAAAGCTGAAATTTGGTATGTAAGCTTGTATTAGTACACAAACAACAAAAAAATTATAAAACTTGGAAATTTCAAACAAAAAAAAACATAAGCAACTTACAAAAAGAAGTGAAATACCTTTTTTTTATACCACTAAGGTGGCAAACAAGCATACGGCCCGCCTGATGGTAAGCAGTTACCGTAGCCTATAACAACAAGCCCTAACTTCACAAACTCTACACCCCATAGTCAAAATATGTGGCTTGGCCGTTTCAATACTACAAGAACTATTGAATAACAAAAAAGTAATGAACAGTTAATACATTTTTCACCTTACTTCCATGTGACGGTAGCGAAACGGCTTGTAGAGTAAGTGCATGTAGAGTTATAAGCTTGGCTCTACATGAGATTTGATAACTTTTTGACAGTACAAGCTATATGTTTTGGCGGCAACATTTTACATAAAAATGTTTTTAGTGGGATACGTAATTACATCAAAATGCTAATATAATTTCAGTCAGCGAAAGAGAACCACGTATTCCAAAATCAAACATTTACCAAACTTTTAAGAGTGGTAGAGCATAGCGTTTATTCGCTCAAAGAGCAGCTCTACCTACACCTTACAGAATACCAGATCCAAATATAAAGATCCACCAGATATAAATAAAAAAGTATCGTACTTTATATGTTTATTCCGATTTCTGATATGGTACCGCAGATGTCGACTTCACGATAGTACTTCAAGGAATCACTTTTTGAGAAGAAATATTACTACTATTATTGTAATAAATCATTAATAGAAGAGATATATACATTGCATTTATTATTCCATTTGAACTTCTTAGTATGAATTACTCAGTATAATTATAATATTTAGGTGTACTTAGTATAATTCTTGTTTTACTTAGCGTATACAATCCCATTGGGTTATACAAACTAGGTCAGACATCAATAACATTTATTACTTATGTATTCTTTTTTACGAACATTATTTATTACCAATAGCCTGAAAATATTCTTGATTCGAAAACGAGACTTGATGCCTTAATTTATAGACCTCAAAACCTCTCACAGTTCTATATAATAAGTTCACCGTCTACAGCCAATGTATGTGTATAAATAAATATCCGGGGACATTCCTCACACACGGTCATCTGATCCCAAACTAAGCAGAGCTTGTACTATAGAAACCAGATAACTGCTATAATACATATACTACTTTTTGTTTGTAAATACATACTTAATATACATAATTACACCCAGACTCACGACATACAGACATGTTCATGCACACAAATGCATGTCCTGTGTGGGAATCGAACCCGCGACCTGCGGCGAACTGGCCCGTCATAGCTACCCATCCGGCAATGTATACCCACCCGCTTCAAGTTATTTAAGGAGATGGTGGCTTTTCCTTTGGCTGTATATAAATATTTAGATTTCCTTTGACCAAGTTGACTAAATTCCCTGTGATGTCAATTCAAACTCTGAATGTTACTAACGGATATAATTATTCTCATCCAGAGTTTAATCAATTTATGAAAGTGTCAGGAGTTGATCGGTGATTAAGTCTTGCAATACTTGGCATTCAAAGAAGGGTTTGGGTTTGTTTGTTTATCCTGTATTAGGAATTCCCTTTGAATTCAGTATAGTTAAAAATCTGTACAATAGCACGTTAATGAACAATCTACGTTAAAAATATATAATTACTTTATCTTCAAAATAAGGCGATGATAGCTCAGTGGTAGTGACGTCGGATACCGAGATGAAGGTCCCGGGTTCGAATCCTACAATGAGCTTGAGCTTTCGGTGAAGGAAAACATCGTGAGGAAACCACAGCACGGTGGTAGGGTACTTTGTAGTATCCGCCTGGCTGGCTACCACCCTCAAGTTGAAAATCTGTAGCCAAGCACCTTTCGGTGTGTTCCGATAGCTGCACTTGAGAGCCAGTTCCTTCTAGGCTTTGTGTGCTTACCACCTTCGGCCGCATCATCACTTAAATATATAACTAAAGACAGTAAAAAAAAAAAAGGTAAAACGGGGTGACGATAGTTTTTTTTTTTTAATTAAAACCACACTCGAATCCCATGACTTTGGCAAGTTTCATTTAACAGATGAGTTTTTGGTTTGATCGTCATTATTCATTTGTGAATAGGTCACCCGGAAACTGGGACAGTTCATTCAATTATTATCAGCCCTTTATTCTTAAAATGTCATTTTATCAAGCAGGTCCCTTCTGTACGCTTTTCTCCATTCCAAATTGTATTAAAATTAATACTTTACAATATGATTGGTTAAAATCGTTGAAAAAGAAATAATTTATTGTACAAAAAGTCTGCTTTAATTGAACACATATACCCAATTATCTACTTTCCTAAACAAGTTTATAACTTTCAGTCCACCGGACACGTTCTTAATTAAATTAAACTTGATTACATTACACACAGTTCTTTTAGTAATTTTTTTAAAAATGTTGTGTGTTTTTTTAAATTAAATGGTCTTGCGTTTGGTCACTGACCTGCCCATAAGGGACGAAGACGAAGCCTGAGATGGAACACGCTTACCCAGAAGGAACCTATTCACTCTGGCTTTGAAAGTTCCTAGGTTATATGAGTCAGGAAACACAGACTGGGTTTTACTTTGGACTGGGACGTATTTGTCGCTTATGCGATTATGTCGCCCGGGTAATTACAATACATAATAGTTTCAATCAACCTCACTAATTTGCCTTGGCGGGACTCGAAAAGGGGTCAGCCAGAGCGGTTAGATTCTCCAATATTTTTAATTTGTACGGTTCTGAGCAAATCATTCCGGACACACTCCATCAGTCCATGATATACATCGTCAATGACTCCGCACTCTGAGTAATTAGGGGAATCATCTTTACGCAAAATTTATTTGAAGGAATGTGTCCAGCCAGAGCGAAGTCTCATAGCAATCACAGCATCGTTTCTACTTAATATTCTATATTATCCATGCATCCAGGGATAACTCAAGGGTTTTAGTTGTAGGACAAAGTAAATACTTAATATACCTACTAAGAATAAGTTGTAGATTGGCAACGCGCGAGTGATACCCCTGGTGTTTGTGGTATAAAAAAAAGATACCTATTGTTTTTTTGCAAATTTTATATGAAAAATAAGAGCATTTATAATATTGATTGATTTTATCCTTTTACCCACAGCTTTTACAAGTATGCTTTACCTCAAGTTTAACACAAAAATAGGCAACATTACAAATTACATTATACTTCACACTTTACACTAAAATCAATGCCTTTGATACAAAGAATTATTTGGGTGTCTTCTCAACCTCCCCATTGCCCGCATCCCCCCCCCCCCCCCGTTGGTAATTGAATATAATAATTAAAAATCGTTCCGTATATCCCCATTGCTCTATCCCTATTGATAGAGACGTTGGGAATTGAATAAAATAATTTAAAAAAAACTGATATCCCCATTGCTCTATCTATACCCTGTACTTCTCCGATGGCGCCCTTTACTACAACGCGACTGTGACATCACCGCGTTGTCTCCACTTATCAAATATTCAAAATTCCATAGATTATAGAGCTTGTTTTTCTCATTTAGATTTTTTTTTAACCAACGCCGTGGTTTGAAACAGTAATCGACAGAATCAATTAATGTGATATTGAGATGTTTAATTTACGCGACAAATAAATTTTTCTTTTGAAAATGCGAACGTATTCCGCCCCCTTTACATTTCTCCACGCCTCCTGGTTAGGAACCCCTGCTCTACATTTATATGAGGTATATTAACTCTTTTCCGTTCAACAAGCTTTTTTTTTTTCATTCTTTGAGAAATTATTGGCACTGGTATGAGTGGCTGCTGAATATGTACCTAATATTACCGCAAACTGTGTTGATATTTTGTGTAAGGAGGTATATAACATAATAGAATATATTTTTGGCTGTTATTCAAGTGACCCAAGTAACTATCTTTGTTGAAGTTAATAACGAATTTTTTCAATACATTTTCCCATTTCCATCACTTTTTATATCAATAAGTCTTTAGGATAATAGGTATACAGTATCAATCTTGAGATTACTTACTTTAAGGATCCAAGGTCAGACTAGAAAGATTAATATTCGTTAGTATTGTACCTACAGCTTACAGCCACCCAACCGCCAATTTTCAGAAGCTATTGAGCCTATCATAAAATAAAAACATACCTAATTGATTTTTCAGAGTTGAGCCATAGTAATCGATACTGAGATATCCATTGACTTATACATACAGCGTGTAAGGGACATCGCCGCACAAACGGATACCATGAGTCCAGGACATGATTCTGGACCCCCCCATGTTGGAATTTTTCGTCGGCTTTTCCCAATTTTTTTATTATTTTTTTGGAGTTTTTTTTACTTTAGACTGTTTATAATCGTTATTCTTACCTAACCCAAAGAGATTTAAAATAAATAAGTTATTAATTCATTACTTTCACTAAAAGTAGCAATGTAAATAAAACTGGAATCGGTGTCTTATGGCGATATTCGCCTGCAGTCAGCGACATACTACGTAGGCACAACGTTAACGCGCGTTTAAATCGCGGTGTTCACAATACATTGCGCGCTCGAACATGACAATTTCTATAACCGATCATTAGCGAGGTGAATGACTTTCACAATTTGATTAGTGGCATTAGGCCTTTTCGCGAAGTTTGCGTTACCATGCGAAATACACCCTGTATATTACTGGCGGCCAACCGCGCAACGAAATGGCACCAATGCGCTGGCCCTAAAAAGTCTAAATCGAAAATGGTTCCATTTCCAATGCACTGTTTGCATTTGCTATATATTGAACCGGTTTCAATGATTGAAACTTATTAAATGCAAGTTAATGTAATAAATTAATAATCCTGCGAATGGATGCAAATCGGGTAACTTAATTATCGAACATTACTACCCGGAGCTACATAGAACTCTCTTTCTAAACTTTGCACGGCCAAGTATTCGATGAAATTAAGCTGTCTGAAGTGTCCAAACAAACCTATTTTTTTATATTTAAACCTGACCGTGTTTATAGGTATCAACTGAATTTGACTTATACGTTAAAGTATTGTGATAAGCCTCTCACATGATGGATTGTGAAGACCTGGGAGGTTAATTTTGCCAGATACGCGTTTTTTTGTGCTTTTAATGGGGAAAATTCATGATCACCTATGAAAATGATAAAATTATTGTTTTAATTTATATATTATTGTAAGTTTATTAATGAAAAAACCGGCCAAGTGCGAGTCGGACTCGCACACGGAAAGTTCCGAGTAATATTAACTAACTCTGCTATGAAAAAAAAAACGCCAAAAATATTGAATGAAAGGTAAATTGCGGTTTACGATTTATGACGTATAATAAAAAAAAACTACTTACTAAATCTCGTTCCAACCAATTTTCGGTGGAAGTTTGCATGGTAATGTACATCATATATTGTTTTTAGTTTTATCATTCTCTTATTTTAGAAGTTACAGGGGGGGGACACACATTTTACCACCATGTGTTTAGAAAAAAATTATATTAGGAACCTGAGTATCATTTTTGGAGACCTATCCATATAAACACATCTTAAGACATCTTTATAAAAAGACCTTGGGCTACTTTCCCTACCTATATCCTTCTAAGTTTATATTGGGTATGACAGGCTACAACACCTTGGAATTGAGGCGTAATGTAGCACTTATATTATATGTATGTGATCTGATGCAAGGTAAAACGTATTTGCCAGCGTTGTTGGCGGAGGTGTCATTATATGTACCAAAAAGAGGTGCTAACGTTAGGATTCACCGAATTTTTGCATTACCCTCTGCCAGGACCAATTTAATGCGGAATCGCCCTTTTTCGTGTGCTTTGAGAATGCTTAACTGTATGGTCAGGGAAAATATGGGGCTGGATATATTTCACTCATCGGTGGCTGAAATTCGCAGAAGTGCCGTGAGATATTTAGAGCAGTCATAGAAATTTTTTGATCATTCTGTACGCTTTGGCCACAAACTGTTATGTACATTATGAAGATGAATAAATAAATAAATAAATAAATATATACCCCACAAGAAAGGGTTTAGGAAAAAAAAAATCTAACCCCCAAAATTTATTGTTTTTTTTTCTATATTTGTGTGAAAATCTTAATGCGGTTCACAGACTACATCTACTTACCAAGTTTCAACAGTATAGTTCTTATAGATTCGGAAAAAAGTGGCTGTGACATACGGACGGACAGACAGACAGACAGACAAACATGATGAATCCATAAGGGTTCCGTTTTTTGCCATTTGGCTACGGAACCCTATAAATCTAAAATCTAAACAATTTATTAAGTTTCTCGAGATGGCTATGCAAACACTACAAGAACGTCTGTTAGGAAAATGTGGAATATTTAGCACAAGCTGAATATGAGCTTTACAAAAAAGCTACAGGTTGAGTGACAAAACAAAGCCTTCATCAGTTTTATACATGTCTCATCCAACGCTTTGAAACCGCTGCCATGAAAGCATTCGAATTTTCCCCGCAGTCTGGTTGATTTTAAGCTGACATTTCAATCAGCAGTTTGAAAGCTGAGCCGCGAACGAACTAAATGAGACTCGTTACATGTATTTTAGTTCCGGCCGGGCTATTGCGTATCCTTTGGTGGTAATCGTAACGAACACCATTAATTGTTTCATCCAATGACGCGCACGCGGTATGACGCGACGATGACTATTCATGGGCCCTGATTGGATGAAATTCATTAATGGTGTTCGTTACGATTACCACCAAAGTTACGCGGTAGAGCCCCTGTTCACTCCGTAGTATCTAGGTGTAACCAGAATAACTAATAATGTAACCTAATTACTTTAAGAATAGGGACAAAATATTATTCAAGATCATAACACAGTCGCGTGGATTACTTAACTTTATTGCAGGTATTATTTGAACAACCTTTACATCGATAGAAATGTTATATTTATGTCGGAACCTGTTCTAAATTCTATCAAACACTATACTTGTAAGTTTAGTACGTACGTAGTACTCTGTTACGAAAACCGAAACGTTACATTACGTTTAAAAAAATTACCAGTGCGCAAGTATGGACACGCGTTTTATTAAACACCTATCACTACCAATCTGAACAGTAATTTAGATCGGTAAGAAGTCGTAACATTTGTCAATTTAAAACAATTACACCACAGCACATTCACAATATTGTATAAATATCGAAAGTATTTGCATATGAAAGCACTTCAATTTATTTATATCACTTGCAAAATCTCAACGCGGTTTCAGTTATAAATATAATTTTTGATGGAAAACATACGCTTGCGTATATTTACAAGCGTATGAGTATTCGTAACAAATGCTTATGTCTTTATAACATTACATAACTGAATTATAATGAGAGAAACAAGAATATTTAAACCAACACATTGGCCCTGATTCTCTTGTTTACAACTAAACTAATTTTAATCTCACTATGTCTCTTTCTAACAAAGAACAAAAGAAACGGATGTAAGAAATTTTGTCCTGTCAAATTAGTCTAATGCTTGTTTTCAATATAAATTTAGTCGCCATCTATCGACAAAGACTAATTTGACAGCTTTAAATATGTTATATCCTTTTTCAATAATATTTGTAAGAAAGAGATGTGATGTGACTAAAATTAGTTTAGTGCAATTTACAACAGAATCGGCACCATTGTATCTAAATAAACAAATCTCAAGAAATAAAAAAAATATGCTTATTCATCAATATCAATTCACTTTATAAAAAGCTACGTATAATTTTTAAAGCGGTTCAACAATTGTTTTTTGTCTTTGAAAAAAACTTTTTAAGATGACTTTATTAGCTCTTACAGAAAAGTTGTCTGTTAACTTTGCTGCATGCCTCTACTTCTTTTTATTCAAGAAACAAAAACATTGAAGCTAACTTTGAGTTTACCGCATTTAGAGGCACGATAGCGGTTGTTTACAATCTTAGCTAAAGCCTTACTATATATTTTTCTAACAAAGGAGTTCGAAGATTTTGGCATACTTTTCGGCCTCATTTTGATTTTTTTGCAACGTGTTCGAACCCTTTCTTATATCCTTTTCTCTATTAGAAACAGATATAGTAAGACTTTGGTTCTCTCAAATTAGTCCAATTGCTGTTTCAGTTTAGTCAACATCAAAATTGTAAATGAATAGGTCAGAGACAAGGACAGTAATTTCTTTTTCAATAATGTTAAAAGAAAGAGATTAATGTGATGATAACATAATCAGCAATAATATCTACCTGAAGAATGTTTCCTGAATACCCAACTGTTAATAAATTATCGTAACCATAATAATGGATTTATGTGCAAAATTATGGCTTTGGCGGACCTGCAAGATCAACAGAACTTGTTTATGTCAAGCTGAAAGAATATATGGATGGCGAAAGGGCGTAACGTAACCTCGAAAAACCATTAATTCATATTTACTGCTATAGCATTTATGAAACATAAAAAGTTTACGAGAAGGCAGAAAGGCTGCAGCCGTATTCTAACATCGTTCAGTTTATGGGTCACCTTAAATATGGCTCTAATTATACAGAAAGATTTACCGGCTACGTTTAATGAAAATCTAGACGTTTTAAAAAGTAGGGCGAAACACTAGGCTTATAAATGTAATCTAGCCAAGCGCGTGACAGTCTCTTTGGCACTATATTTTTCGTAGTCTTGAGTTCGTAGAAGATCCGTAGAGAATCTGTAGAAGGTCCGTAGCACTTATATTTCGTATAGATACTGGGACTGAATCGATTTAAATATCTTTTTTTGTACTTATGTTGTTAGTGCAGGAGTCGGCAACCTTTTGAGGCAGAAGAGCCAAATGTTACAATTTACAAAATTTCCCAGTTTTCAAAGAGCCACAATTTCTTTAGTGGCTTTTTAAAAACTGTTTTTATTATTTTATTCATGCAAGAGAACGCATGCTCGCACGAATATGTCGACTCGATAATCGTCAGCACTCCAAATGGATCGATTGCATGATTTTAAAGGGTTTTGATAAAATTATTATTTTTGCGTATGGAACTGAAGAGCCGCAACTTTACATCGAAAGAGCCGCAGGTTGCCGACCCCTGTCTTAGTGGATTAACTTGTCCCGTCAATGGTGCCGATTCTGTTGTAAATCGCACTAAACTAATTTTAGTCACATCTCATCTCTTTCTTACAAAAATTATTGAAAAAGGATAAAACATATTTTAAGTTGTCAAATTAATCTTTTCCGTCTTATTTTGCGTGTATTTAGGCGTAACCGCGATAGATGGCGACTAAATTTATATTGAAAACAAGCATTGGACTAATTTGACAGGACAAAATTTCTTACATCGTTTTCTTATGTTCTTTGTTAGAAAGAGACATAGTGAGATTAAAATTAGTTTAGTTGTGAACAACAGAATCAGGGCCAATGTGTGACAAACACGGAAGAAAGTTATTTCTTTTCTGTGTGGTGACAAATTTTTCAATACAACGAGTGCTTTCAAAAGCCTTACTAATTTATTTTTTTTACCGACTTTTCGCACTATCTATTAATTAAGTACGAATTACTTGGTTTTAGTCTTATTATATATTCAGTTACAAATATAGAAGTAATAAGAACATCAATTTTATTTACGGCTTAGGTACAAAAATGTTTGCTGAATTTAGTAATATCTCAGAGTATATAAATACTACGTACTACAAGTAATATGTAGTAACAAAGATCGGAATCCCGAAGTTACAGGTTTATGACAAGCATGACTAACACTTAAAAGGAATTACACCAAATGGGTCCAAATAGAATCAGTCAACTTACAATTGGTAGAACATTCTGTAACTTTAGTTACGCCTGAAACCAATATGCAATCTTATTTGTTTGTATTAAATTTGATCGTTTGAATCAAGACATGCAGACATGTTCGGTTCATCCACATAAATGCATGTCCTGGGTGTTAATCAACCACGCTAACGGGCCCATCAAAGACCTTAAAGAACTTTAATAATTCAGGCAGCTCCAGGCTCCTCCGGAGATCAGCGGGCGGGGAGCTTTTTCCGCCAACGCGTCAGCTTGGCTATCCAAAGAGGAAACGCTGCCAGCCTTCTGGGAACCCTGCCGTTAATCGGAAGCAGCGGCAGGCTTTAGGAAATTTTCTATATATAGATTGTATTTTCTACATATTTGTTGTAAATAAAGATTCCTTAAGCATTCAGGCATAATTGCTAATAATTTCCATTATATACTTTACGCTGTTGCATAGTCTAATTTATTGATTATGACATATCATAAACGTTACAATCACACATTGTTTGATCTACAGTATAGGCACTTGACGTTGTCAATTGCATTCAAACGTCAAATAGACGATTAGGGTGTGGGTATTGCTCTCAGCTACCCAATATCCATGATAGCTCGACAGATGGATTGCTAATGCCCAAAGCAATATTCAATCTATCTGGACTGATATTTGACTTAACATTTCTCATAAAAGTCTCCATACCTTTTCTATTTGACATATCGCAGACAATACTTAATGATCGTCTTTTTTATTAGAGTTTGGATATACTGGTCAAGCTTTTATGGTTTAAAAATACATATAAGGTACAAAGGTAGCTTTGATGTCTGTTGTCGTAGTTACGCGAGTACACACGCCTTGAGGAAAACACGACACAGACACGTCTATCGAATAACCTTGTTTATCTCGATCATATTGTCTCAGTAAATAAAGTAAACATATAAAATTACCTACTACATGTCGATAAATACAAGAAATGTAAACATATGTAATATGTAACCAAGTTACAACTTCAACTTCAGAGTCTATTAACTTCGATTAAGCTTTCCAACTTAGTACTACTTGTTTTCTTGATCTTAGGATGAAGTTAAGATTACGCTATAGATACAGATCAACTAATGATCGGAGTTAAAGTAAATTTACCGTTTATTTCTGCACAACTAAGTTGACCTCCAACTACCTAGTGCTTAAAAAGTTATTGGTACTTGGAACATTAGCAGTTAATTTTATTTTTATATTGATAAGCATTGTTTGTTTTATGTAACCATACATTTAATAACTTATACCGATAAAAATAAGTGCAAGTGTGGACTGGACTTGACTGTCTTACATCTTCTTATTGAATGCACGGCATACAATAATGAAAAACTAATGTGTGATGTACCTAATAGTTTAATAGATTGTTTAAATGAAGAAGGATGTAAACGAACGGTATTTTTTTTGAAAATGATAAATGTTTATAACCTTGTGTAGTAATTGTAATAAATATTATTGTTTATTGTGGTCGCTAATGACCTTGTTAAAAGCGACCTAAAATAAATAATAATAAAAAAAAAAACAAACAAAGAACCAACTTCATTAAAGTTGATGCGACGCGAGTCAACGGTAGGAAGCTTCCCAACAAAGACAGTCGACTTACACGAAATCGTTTGTCTTCGTGAGATCACCTTGTCTCTGGATAGTCTGTTTTTCATAGCCACCGTTTGTACCATTAATGTCTTTAGTGGTAAATAAAAGTTGACTGTAACCCTGAGCATGATAAAAGAATAGACTCGAATGTACAAATAGTAGCCAATTTAGGTACTTTTCGATAATATTCTCTACTTTTGCAATATAGAAAGAACTACATAAATACAGCAAAACAGTAATAGTACTCAATATCACAGTATTACCATAAATGGTAAAACTATGCCAATATTATGGAACATTTCGCATGTTTGTATGAGCCCCTATCTATGGTGCCAAATAATAATAAGTCATAAGAAATTAATATCGGGCGAGTATTTCTAGCGAATAGAAAACAACAATTTTATGTAAATGTAAAACCTATATTCTCGACCATGTCAGTTGAATTGAGTAACACAAATGAAAGGATCAGAAATGTAAAGTAATACTTATACAGGTTGTTTGCTTAGGACGGTGACGGTAGAATGTTTTTTCAAGAATATTGGTGGTCGAGCTGTATAAAGTATAAAGCTTGGATAGAGCCGGTCCTGAATTCTATCCCCGATTGGGGAAGATGAAAGTAGGGTTACACTAAAAAGTATAAAATATTTGAAGTGAAGCCATTGAAATCGGATAAGTCGATTCCGAAAAATCGGCGAAGATATAAAATAAACCAGCCAAGTGCGAGTCTGACTCACACACGGAGGGTTCCGTACAATAATTACTAACTTCTTATTTTATTTAATTTTTCTGGTTTGATATAACAGAAATACATATTCTGTGAAATTTCAGCTGTCTACCTATTACGGTTAATGAGATACAGCCTATTTACAGTCGGACGGACGGACAGCGGAGGCTTAGTAATATGGTACCATTGGGCACCCTTCGGGTATTGAACCCTAAAAATGGTCATCCGAAGCCCGGGATTGGTAATGTGCCAAAGAGAGGCGACACTGGTCACTGGTTTTGCCACGTTAGGAATTAAAATATCTTGGGTGAAATGTATCTGTACTGTACCTAATTGTATCTTCCCCTGTACTGTACTGTAATTTATCCTGTGAATTTATCGTATATTGTAATATTGAATTTAGATTTTTGTAAGACCATGATTCCATACTTATAAGTACTGTTTAAACGAATGCTGTGATCTGTACGAATCCTGTAACTGAAGATACATACATATAGAATTTATGTCATGTGTATTATTTTTAAAGAAAGGGTGGGAAAGAAGATTTATATATAATGTTGTTTTTTTTTTTTTTGCAGGCGGGTTGTGAGCGCGAATTGCGCGTGGCGGGGTGATGCCCGTGCGCAAGGGGCTGCTCGCGCCCCAGAACACATTCCTCGATACCATCGCCACACGATTCGATGGCACACGTGAGTTACCCACACTTACCTTACATAATTTATTTATATTCAAATGCTTACATCACAGTTGTCATTAGGTATTTACGATGATGCTGGCGAAGTGGCGAAGGGATAATTCGTCAGTAAAGCTAGAAGTCTAATTTAACGGCATCTGATTTTTTACTATCGATTTTGTTATCTGATTTATTTCTAGGTGACAGATCCCAGTATTAGTTGGACTATCTCAGTAGATTTAAGTATAAAATTAAGCGATACGGGTCCCTTTACATTTCGATGAATTGAGATATCAATATAATTTATCATAAAGGCCATATTGACAATCTATAAATCCTTCGATCTTTGAAATGAATCGGCTACCTAATGCTTTTAGTATAAGGTAATAGTGTCTGTACATTTTTGAGAATATCATATAGGTATAATTAATTGTTTAAACATTAAAAGTTAATAATTATCAAAATAATAATTATTTTATTGTAGCAATAAATCAAAATTATGCAATTGGAAAAAATGCCCTCTGTTCTGACATCAAATACGATAAATCTCCTGCATGGGGCCCAAGTAACAACAATAATTGTGTTACAATGAACTTTCAGTGGTGTCAAAATCGTGACATTTTATAGATTTGGTAGTCTAATAACACAATAGCGTCATAATGGCGCCAAAATGACTCATTTCAATCACTAGTAAATATTTGTATATCGATTATAATCAATTGCATTATTGTGTCCTAAAATCAATTGATTAATATACATATGCTATACTATATTATATCTATTTATAAAATATATCCATAAATATAACATTTAGTCCTTGTGAAAATAGCTATTACATCAATTATGTTTAGCCATTTTTCATACACATCAAACAAACTCTGAAGTATTTGCTAAATATACTTGTTAATTGTTAATTGATAAACTATGATTAATTTTCGGAGAGCGTTTCCGCCCGCCTCGAAGTTTTTCTCTGCTACCATAGAGTAAGAATATTAATAGAGAGATAGCGTTAACACATTACCTTGTGCAAAACGTGAGCAGTTTGAAGAAAATCCTTGTCATTTGTTCTCGGTAAAATATCGATAAAAAACGAGAAACTTGCATTCATTGATGGTTTCAAGGCAGCGTTGCACAATATTGTACATACCCCTGCTCACGGCCCATACTCTGATATTTGCTATACTCGGAGACTGGTTCCGCTAGCAAAACGTGTACGTCATACTTTTCGTTACTAACAGGCACACTGAATAGGAAATAAATGAATGGTAAACTCTCAAATATTTAATTTCTAGCTTATTTGCTTGTAAAATGTAGTCAAATAAGTAATTAGTATTTAAGTTTAACAATGTACTGTAATTTGGATTTCTTTACAAGACATTTCAAATCTTACGTGTCGTGTCCAGTAACCATGATACATGTTTTATTTAAAATAATTGGACTGTTATACAAAAAAACTTAAACCGACTTCAAACTACACTAAGAAGTAATCAAATCCTGATCTGATGGCAATGGGACCAAACGGGAAGTGTACCTTTTCAAATAAAAAAAGAATTTATATATAAATGACGGAGTTAAGAGGTAACAAACGTAAAAAAAAAAACGTACTCGCACTCGCACACAAATGATTCCGTAAAAACGTTTCTTACTATGGGGCCCGGACAAGAAATGTCTTTAATTTTGTTACATTTTTATTATTTATGACACATCTGTGATAATTTCATCAGTATCCTATTACGGTTCATAAGATACAGCTCATTGATCAGACGGACAGCGGAGGCTTAGTAATAAGGTCCCATTGGCACCCTTACGGCAAAAATTTAAGTACGATTTCGCTAACAAAGAAATCGTATCTACAGTCTTTCGACCGTGATGCCTAATTGTTCGAGTAGTCACAAATTAGTATTAACTTGTCAGTTTATATAGGTACCTATTACCTGTATAAACTCGACGGAAAAGTACGTAAGAAAGCGCTTATCGATCTTCTTTGTTTTCTGTTGAACGCTGATTCGTGAGTGGAATAAAGTCACAATTTCATCACGTACCTGTGTCCTGCATAGGCAGGACGTCGGAGTGACAGCTCCGTAAAGTAATTTATTGTAACACGTTATACGTAGGGACCGAGATGTATGGAAGTGTTCCAAAAGGGACGTGAAATAACCGAAATCGTTTACCACATTATTTCCCCTCGGACCATAGATTAGTAAATAAATACGTTGGGCACGGATCGTTTAGGTATACATACTTGTTTAAATACCTACGTAATAAAATAAGAGTGGTGTGATTAGTTCAATTTAGTATGCTGTTTCGCACTTCTTATAGAACTAAATTCCGTTTAGGTAGTAGCACCAAACGAGTTGCATGATTTCGTTATTTGGAAGTTCCACCCCTAAAGTTGTGAATTTTGTTTGTATGAACAATCTTACTCCTTGGGTTTATAAACTTGAAACTTAGCAAGATTACTTAACTAAATAAATAATAAAGATACTCATTATTAGTTTTTCAAATCTACCCCCGGGGGTGTTAAAGTTTGTGTGGAAGAGACCTACCACGCGGTCCGATTAACTTAAAAATTTGGTATTAATACTTTGTATAGAAAATAAAGAAAAATGTGTTTTTCGGTTTTTCAAAAATTTACCCCTTACGGGGTTAAAATAGGCTTTTATTGTTTATATACCTACATTGGTTCTATGAACAGTTCTTGTTGAAACCACGGGGCGGAATGCTAGTAATATTATACTTATAAGTAAGTAGTCAGATCTACCAACGTATTGGAAGGCAATATTTTCTAATGGAATAAATTTCCAAAATTTACAGTAGATTGGTATGCAATTCATTAAATCTGAATAAAAAGAATCCCTATTTCCCTTGGTCACGCCATAGCTTCGGAATAATAAATAAAATAAAATATAAATACCGTGAAAGAAAACGTTATTTATTGTTTGAAGGCTTAATTAACTCTTGTTTAGTTTGTACCCCAAGATAAGCACTATTCAGAAAATGTTAAACAACGTTTCCCTTTAAATTTAATCCATCATTGACTGAAAGTTATAAAAGCTAAGTCTATGTTTAGGTCCCTTTGATTAATTAACTCACGATTCAGAGAGAGCCTTTCATTAAATATTTTATTTGTAGGCATGAAAAACCAGCCAGTTCTTAACAAGTGATTGAACCTTGAAATGCTGAAGAACTCTCCAGTGAGGGAACGAAAAACTCGTAAAGAAATAAGTACGTTATTGACGCCCGCGCGCCGCGCGTCTCGCGCTGCCATTCAACGAACGGGCAATCATAATCTTTCTTTTGGTAAACCTTTATGAATACCCTGAAAGCGAGGGATTAACGTCACCCAAAGAAATTACTTGTATATTTTATAACATGTTTGAAAAAAGCTTTGACATTTTAGATTTTAGTTGCGCATAAAAATTTGATGTTTTATGTCTGCGTTGAATAATACGGCCTCAGGATGCGGTGATAAAACAAAATCATTCATAAACCATTTTAATGGCGGAGTTTAACGGAAAATGCACGTCCATTTTAAATAAAATGAGTTGTGGAACTTGTGCATAGTAATCTTTATATATTTCATAAACCTAATAGCTGTCGCCCGCGGTTTCACCCGCGTTCCTGGGATAAAAAGTAGTCTATGTCCTTCTCCATAGAAACTATCTGCATGCCAAACATGATCATCCGTTGAGTCGTTGAGGCGTGAAGGCGAAACAAACAAATAAACAAACAAACTCACTTTCGCATTTATAATTTTCATAAACCTATAAAACAGTCGGTACCGTGACTACATGACAGACAACGCACAGCCTCTGTTGGACCCAGAGATTTAAATTTTGTAGAAAATAATCCTTGAGTATATTAGGGATGCTCTAAAGAGGGATTTTTTGTAATTCCAATGGGTGGAAAGGTTTATAAGAAGAAATATTTATTTTAAAATTACGATGATGACACTTTGTACCTAAATTCAAAGAAATAAAATATGTGTTTCAATATTTTTTTCGAACCAGTGATAGATTCAATTGTAAAGTTCATAAGTGCTTTATCAGGGCCTAAACTGAATAAATAAGTTTTGATTTGATTTGAAAATTCATCTCCAGTGAACGGGGATGGCAAAGTTTGTATCGAAACTTTGAAACTTTTTTCTATATTATTATAAAGTAAAGGGTTTCATAAGTCAAGTAAACATAGATTGGAGCAACAAATAGGCTTTATTTTATCGAAATTGCCTGCCGGTACATAATACAGAAGTATGAAGTCAGAGCGAGCGAAGTCGCGGGAAAAATGTTAGATCTATATATAAAATGTGATATGCATAATCTTCCTGAAGTAGGTACCTATCTTGATTGCACATTATATGCGGGCGAAATGGCGCCAGGTCCAATTAAGTGGCTGTTATTTCTGTTCCATTTGCTTGAATCGCCTGCACCCGCGCCGGCGCATCGACCGAACGAGCCGCGCCAGTAAAATTAGCCACACACTTGCGAATGTGCGCTATACTGTAGTCATGGCCGCAATAAAGTTATTTCTAGTTAGGAAATTAAAGGACTTCCTCCAAATATTACTTTACTTTTAATTTAAGTCTATGTTTGTACTGAATTATAGTCGTTCTAAAGATTTCACGCCACAGAGGCGTTACGCTTATTTTTATTTCTAATTTTAATACCCATGGTTTTAGTTTTATCCCGAAACACTTAGTTATTATGTTCCACTTCCAACATTAAAATGTACATAAAAATTATAGATTTCTACTCAATGACGAACAACATTTTTATATAAATTAATCGTAGTTATTACATACTACCTAAATTCTAAACTAGGGAAACAAGATCTTTATAAAATATCCACGAATTAGAATGAAAGACTGTTAGCAAAATTAAAGTGAGAGCCGTCGATCATAATAAGATCGATCAATAAAAAAAATTGGCGTCGAATGCCACGTTAGACCCACTTTCGATATGTAGTTTATAGATAGATAGATAGATAACTCTTTATTGTACACCAGAAAATCAATTAAAAAATCAGAAGAAAAACAACATAATATTAATAACTGTACAATGGGCGGTCTTATCGCTAAAGAGCGATCTCTTCCAGACAACCTTAGGATGGAGAGGAATTTATATACATTATAAGACGGTGGTGTCATTTTATGATAAGGCATAAATAATAAATCAATAAATAAATACGAATATGTACTTACATACATGACAAAAATATAACTAAAATACATATTAAAAATATATATTATGCAATTAAAATATAATTTACTCATATAAAAATACTGTACAAATAAATAAATACCAGTAAAAAATAAACTAAACTACTCAAAGTAAATTAAAACATACTTGACAATAAAAAAATAAATAAAATAAAAATATATTAACAGCTGTAAGAAGTTTACCCAGAAAGATATAATTTTTTAACATGAGCTTTAAAAACAGTGAGTGACGGTGCCCTCTTTATTGATACTGGCAACGCATTCCAGAGGTGAACTGCTTGGACTGTAAATGATCTATTATAAAAAGAGGTGTCACGTGACGGTGTTCTCAAAATAAGATTTTCTGATGACCTGAGTGACTGAAGGAAATCAAAACGTTCCTTAAGATAGCGCGGGGAGGAAGGACTGAACAGTATAGTATAAAGAAGATTAAGTATATGAGTATTCCGGCGAAGGCGAATAGGAAGCCACTTGAGTTTAGCGCGATATTGGGAGACATGATCATATTTGCGCAAGCCAAATATAAATCTTATGCAGACATTTTGAAGCCGCTCAAGTTTATTTAGCTGGTCCTCCGTGAGATCTAGATAGCAAGCGTCAGCGTAGTCTAAAACAGGAAGCAGAAGAGACTGCGCGAGCGCAACTTTAGTGGCAGTAGGCAAAAAATTACGGAGTCTTCTCAGGAAGCCAGCTGATGCAAATAATTTGCGACTGACGGCTGCCATCTGAGGACCCCATGTAAGACATCGGTCCATGATTAGACCCAAGTTTTTAACAGTTTTACTAAAAGGAACAGTAGCACCACAAAACTTTACTTTAGGTAGATCTGACCAGTTTACTTTTGAAATCCGTCGGGTACTGCCAAAAATTATAACTTGAGTTTTCGAAGGATTGATTTTTAGACCATATGCATTACTCCACTCAGCTATACGGCAAAGGTTAGAATTCGTGGTTTCTATGGCACTAGAAAATTTATCAAGAGGAGCTTGGCAATAAATTTGGAGATCGTCAGCATACAAGTGATAGGGAGAAGTGATGTTAGCTGATACAGAATTTATGAAGATGGCAAAAAGAAGAGGAGATAAAACGCCACCTTGAGGTACCCCAGCTGACGTGTCACACCAAGAAGAAAAAGATTCCTCGAGGCGTACCCGCTGTCGGCGACCATGCACATAACTATGAAACCAATCAACAACTGTTGGAGATATGTTAATAGAGCGTAATATAGCGAGAAGAATGTCAAAATTAACGGTGTTGAAAGCAATCTAATAGCGTCAGCACAGTGAGATGACCGTTTTCCATGCCCAAACGTATATCTTCCGTTATTTTAAGGAGTGCAGTTACTGTACTGTGGCCAGGACGGAAACCGGATTGGAGAGGATTGAGCAGATTATGTCTGGTCAGGAAATTACTAAGCTGATTATGGATAAGACGTTCAAGGACTTTAGATAGGAACGGGAGTATAGAAATAGGACGGTAATCGGCAAAGGATTTTGGATTAGATTTCTTTGCTAACGGGATAATTTGGGCTTCCTTCCACAAAGTAGGAAACATTTTGTTTGTAATGCAGGAGTTCATGATGCTGCAGAGTATAGGTAGGATAGGGTCTAGAATAGGGACTAGCATGTTTCGACTAATACCGTCGCCTCCCACCGCGTTGGATGAAATCGAACTTCTTAACATCACAAGCAGAAAATTGATTTAACACAAAAGGATCATTGTCAGGAGTTGGTATGGTAGAAAAATATTGCAATGTCGCAGATTTAATCGTATCATTGATGCTAGACGAAGAGGAAAAATGAATATGAAGTGAGTTAATATCTAAATCTTTAGGAATAGACTCTTGTCGAGAGTTACCAACTCCTATTGACCGAAGAAATTTCCAAACCTTAGCTGGATCTCCGTTTTCCACAGATTGGTGGATGTGCTGTCGTTGAGCATCCCTAAACACTGTATTGCAGCGATTCCTAGCACATAGATTCATAGCATAGTTTATCTAATTGGTAAACATTTAGAAAAACACTCATTTAGAAATATCTTGAATACCTAACTCTTCTGGACCCATGAAGGTAGGATCCATCCGGAATATAAAAGAAGACTGATACCATGTTGGTTTTTTTGACAGGAATGACTATTATGGAGGCTGCGGCAAATCGAGATAAAGGACCGAGATGGCTAGATCCTCATAATATTCGATTTTCTCATCGTACCTTTCCCAAATAATGAATAACTACTATTATTCCGAAAAAAATATTTTTAAACAGTCGTACCTATCTACGGTTAGAGCCCCCGCCATAACGAGCCAAGCGAAGTACAAAAGCCTACCTACCTTTTCTCCAAGCGCTTCTTGTCGTTTTTTTTGAACCCTCATAACTTGGGTTTGGATTATACCAGATATACAATATTCTCGGGATATGTTTAGGCCAAAATACCTATAATAATATTTACTCATATTGAGTATCAATGACGAGCCTCTGCTTCCCGATTCCTCTCCTTTTCCCACATCATATGTGTAAGCGAGAAAAGAACTTCGGGAATCTTCTACATACTTCGGCGACGCATCGCCAAGCGCGTGTGTGCGAATAAAACGAGACGCGCGCCTCGCAACATTCAGTACGAAAGACGCTACAGACCGAGGAGCATTAAAACTTTGTGATTTGTTGTGATAGTGCGCATAATCATTGGATTGCCATAGGAGTTCCTGGTAAGTCCTTACCTTTATCCTGGGAGGCTCCTCGTTTTCCATATTGATATTACGTACATACGCAAAAACCCACCATTTTTTCTGGTCCTTCGAGCCGGATTCATTTTGAGTCAGCCATTACAGCAATTTAATTTCATATCAAATCACGTATAATTTCCCGCTTTCTATAGGTTTTATGCCTCTAAATAGGTATATACCTCATAATACGCATGTCTTATACCTCATAAATAGGTTTTAGACTATATAAATACGATATTTCGTACTCCCGCCATTTTTACCACGCCAATCGTGATAAAAAGTAGTTAGGTATTCAATACCGCCGCCGCTCCTCCATATTTTTAGGACTTAGATTTTATAGGTACCGATTCGTATCTTATTATACGAAATCATATGGTGTACTAATAACCGCAATACGTACTTACTATTTGTACTATTACTACGCATATAATTGCATTCTATGAGCCTTGTCTGTCGACTTGAAATAAACTTTCATACCTATATAGGTAGGTGCCTAAACTGTTGGATATACCTACCTACTTACCTACGTCATTTTACTTTAATTAGGTAATTTTGCAATTTATTATTACGCAATCTTTCACAATGGAAGCTATTGAAACTAAAATTAAAATATTGGAAGCTAAAAATGAAGCTATTTTTGAACAATTATCGTTCTTATATGATTCTTCTAAGAATGTTTCCACATCCGCGAGTGCAGACCTTCGTTCCTCAGAGACATTCATGGCGGACACTGAAATTATTAGTACAATTCGTCATGAATTTAGTGCCAATTTAGATACAATTAACGCGTTAAATATGCAACTTGATCCAGAATATAAGATTGATTATAAAAAAATGATTTCCTTTGATACAGTGTACACCCGAATAGAAAGGGTTCGTTCTCTTATCGTCAGTAAGACAAATATTACGTCGAATGTGTCCGCGCAGAATACTATTCCGTCCCAATATAAAGGTCGTATCAAACTACCACCAATTCAAATTCCGTCATTTGATGGAAAAATAGAAAATTGGCCCGTCTTCTTTGAATCTTTTAAATCTAATATACATTCAAATCCTGATCTTTCGAATTCTCAAAGAGTACAATATCTTGTAGGTAAATTAACAGGAAATGCTTTAAAAATCACGGCAGGTATTATACCGTCCGGTGATAATTATAATTCTATTTGGGACAGCTTAGTTCAAAAATATCAAGATAAAAGAGCATTAGGCTCACACTACATGTCTAATTTATTCAATATTAAACCCGCATTAAATAATTCCGCGTCTTTAAATACGTTCATTGAAACTTTCCACGCTTCTGTATCTGCTTTGGAACAGTTAGGTATTGAAGATATGAAAGATTTTATCTTACTTTCTTTAGCTTTAAAGAAGTTAGATCCCGCAACCGCTAATTCCTATTCCTATGAGGAATAAAGAAATTCCTTCTTATAAGGATTTTGTTGATTTTATTAAATCGCAAGTAAAAATATTAGACCGCACTTCTACGCCAATTGCTGGCTCCGCGCGAACCGCCCCAGTCGGTAGCAACCTTAATAATCCGCCCGCTTCTCGGTCGCAACCGCGTAATTCAAACACAGTCCACCATGCTTTCCTTGCACGCGATAATAATAATAAAAGCACTTGCTTATTTTGTAATAAATCTGATCACTATCAGATTTTTTATTGTTCCTCTTTTAAAGCACTTAATACTAAAGATCGTTTAGATTTTGTTAAATCTAAAAAAGGCTGTGTAAACTGCCTCAGCCTTACGCATACTGCTTCTCAGTGTAAGTCGTCGTATAGTTGTAAAACTTGTAATAAACACCATCATTCTCTTTTGCATTTGGATAGTAATTCACAATCGCAACAAATAGTTTCCGACTCGCGTCCCTCTCACTCGACGCGTCTTGATAAGAGCGATAACCGCATCGCGCAGCTTTGCGCGCAGACGTCCGCCGCCGCCCGCGCCGCGCCGCGACCGCTCCCGTGCGCAGCCTCGCCCGCGCATCCGACCGCGTCTCCTTCTAACGCTACGGACGCTCCTCAACCGGTGTCGCTATGCACCCGAGCGCGAGTTGATAAGAATAATGATAACGAACGCGATTCTTTTAATAAATTAAATCCTTCCCATACTACTGTACTTTTATCAACCGCTCAAGTTTATGCGTCTAATAAGGACAATAAATATATTTCAGTTAGATGTTTAATAGATAACGCGTCTCAAAACAACATAATTACAACTGCCTGTTGTAAACAACTAAATTTAAATATAATACCGCTTAGCAATTCTTTTATAAAGGGTGTAGGATCCACTTCGCGTCCTATTCACGGCTACGTTCAACTTAAAATAACCGCGAAAAATAAAAAATATTTTTATAATATTACCGCTCTTGTCGTTGATTGCATTACTGACAGGTTACCGACTGAATATGTTGAGACTTCTATAGTGCAACATTTAGGTAACTTACCGCTCGCTGACCCTCTGTGGCACATCCCCGGAGAGGTCGAAGTAGTTCTCGGGGCACAATTGTTCCCATTTTTATTATTAGGTCAAAAAATTATTGCACCTCCCGCTCCTTCTGCCCTTGAAACCGTGTTCGGTTATATTCTTATGGGTGACGTTCCCGCTAACTCTAATATTAATAAAAATGCATCCACTTATTTTAATACCGCGACTTTTTTCATTTCTGGTCCCAATGACCTTACTATTTCTTTAGATGATTCCCTACTTAAGTTTTGGGAGCTCGAAGAAATTCCCGCGCAAAAATTTATGAGCTCGGCCGAAAAGGAGTGTGAACAGCTGTTCTCTCGTAACTTCTCACGGGACTCCGCAGGCAGATATTGCACCGCGTTACCTTTTCGTGAGGATCCTGACGTGTTAGGTGATTCCCGTTCCGTTGCTCACCGCCGTTTACTTGCTTTGGAGCGTACCAAGCTACGCGATCCACAGCTACGCGCTAGTTATAATGAGACTTATAGTGCTCGAACCGCTATTGATAATATATTCGCATTCTCCGATTCTAAAATTACTCTGTCATGGATACATTCATCTCCACATAGATGGAATGTTTTCGTTAGTAACCGCATTGCTAAATGTCAAGAAAATCTTGACCCAAAACATTTCTACCACGTTAGTGGTATAGAAAATCCTAGCGACTGTCTCTCTAGAGGTATTTTACCTGAGCAGCTAGTGTCACATCACTTATGGTGGCACGGCCCGAAATGGTTAAAAGATCCAGTTTCAGAATGGCCTATCACTCCATTTAGTCCCGAATGCTGTGAGGACCTACCTGAATTTAATAGTAAAACGCTTGTTACTTGTACCGCGTCCGCTTCTGTTGAGCCTAATTTAATTTACGAGCTTGCTCTGAAATATTCATCATGGAATAAAATATTACGCATAATAGTATACATACTTAGATTTTCTCGCATAATTTCTCGTGATCAAGGTCACAGCCGCATCACAGCTTCTGAGCTAAATAAAGCTGAAGTATATTTAATACGCTCTGTACAACAAGTTCATTTTCAAAATTTATTTAATAATATTCAAAAAGTTAAATTATCTTCCCCTCTTAAAAAACTTGACCTCTTTATAGATCAAGATAAAATTATTAGAATTGGAGGTAGACTTTCAAATGCAAATCTTCCGTATGAAGCTCAGCATCCCGCTCTTTTACCTAAACATGACCACGTTACTCATCTTATTATAGACTATTTTCACCGTGCTCATTGCCATACTGGTGCCAATCTTCTGAGCTCACTGTTGCGCCAGAAATATTTGATACTGTCCGCTAGAAGTGTCATTAGACACAGAGTACATTCATGTAACTTTTGTTTTAAAAATTCCCCTTCATTTCTCAGCCCAAAAATGGCTGATTTACCCTCTTGCCGCGTTCAGGAGACCAAAGCGTTTGTGCATACGGGTGTTGACTATGCTGGACCCATTAAAGTAACATTATGTAGACGCAGAGGTCAAAAGAGCCAAAAGGCATATATTTGTTTGTTTATATGCTTAGTAACCAAAGCTGTACACATCGAATTGGCAACTGATGTGTCATCAGATACTTTTATTTCCGCTTTTAAGCGATTCATTTCCCGTCGAGGACCTGTTTCTTTTCTTTACTCCGATAACGGAACTAACTTTGTCGGAGCTAAAGCTCAATTACAAGAACTACTTACCGATCAGTACCGCATTGAATGGAAAATGATTCCACCCCGCGCCCCACATTTCGGAGGATTGTGGGAATCTAATATAAAAACGATTAAAACTCATTTATACCGTGTTATCGGTTCGCAGCTCTTCACCTATGAAGAGCTCCTCACTGTTCTTACCCAAATTGAAACAGTCTTAAATTCTAGACCGCTTTGCATTTTATCTGAGGATCCCTACCCGGAGCCTCTTACTCCCGCTCACATTATAATGGCTTCACCATTGACTTCATTGCCGCTTCAGAATGTGTCCGAGGAAACCATATCTTTACGTTGTCGGAAACAATTATTAGATCAGATGGTGTGTAGCTATTGGAAAAGATGGCGTATAGAATATTTACATAATCTTCAAGTTAGACAGAAATGGCTCATTGATAAAGATAACATTAAGATTGGTACTGTGGTTCTTATACACCAAGATGATATTCCCCCTTTACGTTGGCCGTTGGGCATAATATCACAAGTATATCCTGGCAAGGATGGAAATATCCGCGTCGCTTTAGTAAAAACTTCAAATGGCTCATTCAAAAGACCCATTGTCAAGTTATGTCCATTACCCTCACAATAAAAATTAATCATACCGCATCTTATATTCAGTACTTTAGTAATTATTATAATCTGTAATTAGTTCTTATAATTAATTATTTTTTCTTTCTTTTGAGAACACTACGTATTCTCAAGGCGGCGGAGGATGTTTAGGCCAAAATACCTATAATAATATTTACTCATATTGAGTATCAATGACGAGCCTCTGCTTCCCGATTCCTCTCCTTTTCCCACATCATATGTGTAAGCGAGAAAAGAACTTCGGGAATCTTCTACATACTTCGGCGACGCATCGCCAAGCGCGTGTGTGCGAATAAAACGAGACGCGCGCCTCGCAACATTCAGTACGAAAGACGCTACAGACCGAGGAGCATTAAAACTTTGTGATTTGTTGTGATAGTGCGCATAATCATTGGATTGCCATAGGAGTTCCTGGTAAGTCCTTACCTTTATCCTGGGAGGCTCCTCGTTTTCCATATTGATATTTTAACGCAAAAACCCACCAGGATATGATATTCAATAGTGGACTTATTAAATATATAAAGTTTCAATTGCATAGCTCTTATACTTTAAATTTTATTGTTATCTAAGAAACCCCTATTTCGTCACTGACTCACTGATGATCATCAAAAATCTTAGGGTAGGTACTTTCCTGTCCTAGAAAACTGAAATTTGGTATGTAAGCTAGTATTAGTACACAAACAACAAACAAAGTGTAAAACTTGGAACTCTTAGCCCCAAATAAAATTAACAACATAAAAAAAAATGTCATAAGCTACTACACACCGTAGTCAAAATATGTGGGCCGTTTCGCTACTACAAGAACTATTGTATTACAGAAAAGTAATTAACAGTGAATACACTTTTCACCCTACGTCCATGTGGCGGTAGCGAAACTGTCAAGCCACATATTTTGACTAGAGTTTGTGAAGTTAGGGCTTGTAGAGTTAGGGTGCGTAGAGTTATAAGCTTGGCCCTACATGAGATCTGTAAACTTTTTGACCTTTTTGATATAGGTCTCGTTGTGGAAAAATTTTACATAAAAATGTTTTTGGTGGGATAATTATTCTCCGTAAAGAGAACAGTCTGTTCCAAAATTACAAACAGTACTGTAGCTGATACTTTTGAAGTAAGAATTCCTTAAAATAACGCAGACAAAGATCTAAAAAGGGGAAACGTTTAATGTTAGCTCTATTTTTAGATGCTCGTGTGAGGTGAAATGAAAAGAGTAGCGTGTTGTCACGAGTACTAGCAGGAGGCAACGAGCGCTAAGAAATTGCCACTAGGAACGAAAACTGTTTACAACAGTCCCTCGTGCAATATATACTTGAGAAAATCTTTTAGTTTATGTACGGGATCCTTTCACAATGGAATTTTCTCTATCAATACACTCTAAACATTTATGTCACTGCTTTAGTTACCTGTTTTAGTTGAAAGTTTTTAGATACACAAACTTCTGTAGTGTAGATACTATTCCAGAAATTTTAGACAGTCGCTATGAAAAGTTATGTAATATAACGAAGAAGCTTACATTTTCTTCAACTTTGCACTAACAATCACTTCGCAAACATGGATAGCATTCATACAGTGTTTTTTGGCATTTTGATTTATATTATATGATGTTTGCAATATTTTAAACATTTTCTCCGTAAGTACAGTATGTATGTATTGTGTTGTGCTACAACTGTACTTGTTTCATCATCATCAGCCTATAATGTCCCACTGCTGAGCACAGGCCTCCTTTCACAAATGAAGGTGAAAGGGAATGGGCAATACTCCACCACGCGTGCCCACTGCGGATCGGTGGAGATAGGCTAGTGGTCAACCTACTGTTGGAATTTTTCAAGCCGCCTAGGAGGCATCCAACTAGCTTAACGACTATCACAATTCAGTGATAACCGGGACCAACGGCTTTACGTGCCATCCGAAGCACGGAAACGCTCGATTTGAAATACCACTAGGCGGTCACCCATCCAGGTACCGACCACGACAGACGTAGCTTAACTTTACCGATCGATTAAGAACGGCTAATCATGCTACACCACGAGCGCTTCTCACGAGTACTTGTTTATCCTTCATTAACTTAACTTAAATAAATACCAACATATATTATTAATACAAAATTATTACCCATCAAAACTAAATTGGAATATCATGATTAGGAAAGAATGGGAACACGCGGGTGGGAAAAATCCTCGCAAGTAAAAAAATAAAAGAACCCTTACCCAAGCAATTTCTGGATATTCACCTAATATTCATCTTTTTAGAGGCACACATATTACAATTGATTTGATAACATCGATTCAGTGTGGGCTGATGGGCTCACACTGATGATGATGATGGGCGGTTGAGTGAGCGATGAATTTATTCTACCTCGTGTGTGTGCTGAAGCGACACTGATTTATTGCTATGATATTATCATTGACAAGCTTATAATACAAATTGTAGAATCTGAAGAATTCAAAATATATTTTAATATTTTTATTGCATTAACGTAGAATCGTAAATTACTGTCAGCCGAACATCATAAAATCGAGGTGAACTCATAAAATTGGTGAAAGTAATCACTGGATTGTTTATATTTATGTTGCTAATTATAGGTATCTACGTACATTCAAGTTTGTCTTTTTTTACGATTACGCATTTTGCAGTATTACGGATTGCACCTGAGGTCTACTCGGAAAAACGATACACGATATTCCGATGATCGTTGTCAATATATCGGACCAGACATTAATTGTATGCAATTATACCTATTGGCTAATTGATTGACAACGATGGTCGATCTATCACGTATCGTTTTTCGTAGTAGGCCCTCTGAATGCATGGCCCCATTTTCATTCGAACCGTATTATTGACGAGAATATTGCAAACACCAAATAACATACTTTTTGGGCATATGTGGTTAGGTTAGTCAAAGTCAAAGTCAAAGCCATTTATTCAAGTTAGGCCCCAGAAGGGCACTTATGAAGGTCAAATTTACTGAAGTTACCACCGGTTCGGAACTCGGCCTTCAACTGAGAAGAATCCGGCAAGAAACTCAGCAAGGTTACATTTTTTATATATTTTTTGGACAATCTGACTATGTTTGGCTTTTTTTTTCCAAATAATTAAAAATAAAAAAGATATACCTAAGCATAGATACAGACGAAAAAAGAAGAAGAGGTTAGGATTAGATATATCACCTTTATGCCTATCCTATCATTATAACATATTCCACATTTCTCGACAGGTAATTTTCGGTAGGTATTTGTTATGTAAGTATCTTTCTACGTTTAACCTATTGGATAGTTCAGTATTTTAATTAAAACAAACAACGTTGATTGGAAAAGTTTATTTCGAGTTTGACGTCAGATTTCAGGCTACATAAACAATCCATTAGAGGGAAACAATTTTATGGAAAACTCATAGCGCTGCTGAAAGTTCATATACTATAGACATGCACAGCACACTCTCCGTCAGAAACTAGCCAGTCTTCTAATTACGTCCAGTACACTACAACAGACATAAATAAAAACATAATCAGTGCAACGAGTAATAACGAACCAAAAAGGTAAAAAAAAACCCTTACGGTGCCCACGGTGCCACCCTCCGTCTATACGTTCGGTCCATCTTGCCGTCTGTCACATCACAGCAATATATTTCAGCAACCACTGATGCTATTGATTTGTTTGGAATAGTTATAAATATTGCTTACTCAATCTTATTTCAAATAAAAAAAAACAACTATATTTTAAAAATTCTTTGCAAAAGGAACTGAAATGGGGGACTCAAATTTCAAAATAGGGCTATAAGTTTAAATGTTATACAGGTATCATATATATTTTCTTTTATGTTGCCTAATTTTGATTTCTCTTTCATTTTTGATTCAGTCGCATCCGTGAATGCGCGAATGCCGTGATGAAGGTATGTCCGAATCTCACAATGAGCTTGAGCTTTCGTTGAATGAAAATATCGTGAGGAAATCCTACCACGGTGGAGCTCATCCTCTAGTTGAAACACACGCGTTACCGACCCTTCCCCGATAAGCTCTGGCGACCTTACTCACTCACAGTAACATAATACCAAGTTATTTGGCTGGGGTATTCTGTAAGGTTCTCCTATAGACTATAGAGCTGCTTTTTAAGCAAAAACACGATAAGTAAGTTTTTTTAATGCGTTATTAAATACATTTGAATGTTGCTTCTCATTCTCAGAAGCTATCTTGCGTGGTTTCGGAAATTTTCAAGAGTTAGTGGCTTTTTATACGGCTCGTCAGTTTAGTTTCTCAATCGAATTTAATTTTCCAACCGAGTTACAGTAGTATCCAACTGATATGGTTACCGATGTACCTGCGCAGAAGATACATTTTCAAAGCGCGGGAAATGCTATTGGTCGGCAGCTGCCGCCATGTTAGCGCGCGCCGTGCGGAGGGGCGTGACTTGCGAGTGAGACGGAACTAACAGCTGCAGTGTATTATGAACCTTATAGTAGTGATCTAAGGTTGTAATTTTTAAGCATTTCTTTCTCTCATCATACTTTCTTTTCTGTGCGAACGAAGATTCACGACGCGCCTTATCAGTTGGGTACTACTGTACCAAGTAGATATTATGATCAAACGCAAATCAATGTAATATTTTTAAGATTTGAGACTTATGTTACATAGCTGTGGTAAAAGTTGTTCAGCATTATTCACACCCTACCTTAGGATTAGACCTTGGATCCGTAAAAAATCACGTGCGTATACCTACATGACAGAATTGATGGTTGAAACCCGAGCTGACAAAACAGTTGGCGATTTTATCCAAGAAATAAAATTTACATAATACTTTACCTATGATCACGGTCGAGTGAGTTTCGTGACTCGGAATTATTACTACGGATTTAATACCTACCTATACAGATTCCAATGATGATGAGATACAATACATTATATTATAGGTAGGTATTGACGCAAGGGTGAAATTCCACCCGAGTCCCCTCTTCCCTCATCAATCTTGGCATTTTTGCTAACAGATCAAGTTTGCGGGCGCCCGAACTGATTCAGAACGTCATATAGATACTAATGTTACCTACTTTTTCACATGAAACTGACGAATTCATTACTCTATATAGGATAACTGGTAATTAATCATCAGCTTTTATTTAATTTAGTTATTTATCCCTATTGTGTCTAAGTATCGTTTACTAATTACCAGTCACCATACGGGTACCTAAGTTGTTGAATTTTGCTCGTATTTTTTTTTATTAGTTAGTTCATAATTCGTCGTAATTCATTTCATTTCACTTCACTGGTGCACATGGATTGATCTTTATTGGATCAAACACCACCGATAGAATGCAATAAAATTATATAAGATAAGATAAAATAAGATAAAAGTATAAAATAAATATTGTCTATAGAACACGTCATGCGATTTCGCTCACTTCAAAACAGTGTCAGATACATAAGAGTTATTTCATACTTTTTAGTGTACTTTGGAGGCGGTTTATTTTTTTGTTAAAAAG
Source organism: Polyploca ridens (assembly GCA_951394255.1). NCBI lineage: Eukaryota > Metazoa > Arthropoda > Insecta > Lepidoptera > Drepanidae > Polyploca > Polyploca ridens. The sequence continues at coordinate 7,614,853 of OX596247.1, forward strand.
TTAATTTATTTTTGAATTTTTAGTTTCATCTATATGAAATTTATGTAGGACCATTTCGGAATAAACCCCTTTCGAACAAAAAAAGAATTTTGCAAATCCGACTATATATGACGGAGTTATGGCCGAACATACATAAAAAAATAAACATCTGAATTGATTTTTGAAGTCGGTTAAAAACTCAAATACATGAATTTATGAAAAAAAAGAAATTGAACGTTGTTTTTTAAATTCATCAAGTCATTTTGGCTATAAAGCGTGTGCAGGACATATATACATACACTCGAAAAATATAACCCTCCTTGCGGGTCAGAATGGTAAAAAGCATCTCTCGAAGAGATTATTCTAAAAACATCACGAGTATTTATACGTTACGGTAGGGCACGTATATTTCACGTTACTGAAAAGGTAATAAAAAACAAATTTACATTGAGGGAAAGTCATTAACCCTTGAAACGCTTACAAATTTTCCGTCGCGGTCCAGTTGACCGAAACGCAATAAAAATGTCAGAAGAATGTGTGTTGCGGTGTAAAGTGTTAAAGAGTTACCTACAAAGCGGTATGAACAAAGTTCGGAGATTAAACGCTCATAGTCCTCTTAAAACTGAGGTTAGAGGGGTGGGCAACCACTCAGGGGCAACTGAGAGCAATCAAAACTTTAACCACCCTGCCACTGGCTTGTGTAATATAATATACCTACTACATATGTCCTCATTCATTTTTGTATTCACTAAACCAACTGAAATGGGAACCGTATATGCGGGCAAATCCCGTGTATTTATTTCTGTACACATATTAAGGTCAACAATAGATTTCCCTCACGGTCAGAGTATTATGTAAGACCCTCATAAAATATAGGAAAAATGTATGAACTTGTTGAAGCTTTTCAAATATTTCGTATTTTCAGTATATATTTCGCTTATTATGAACGAAATGGTTATAAATAATCGAAACTTACTATTGTATTAAAAAATAGGTATAATAGCGTATTGTTAAAGTCTGGAAAGATTATAAAATAAACGTATACCTAAGTATTTAAGATAATTACGTTTTCATAAACTAGAGATATACGTACCGAATGTATTATATTTCTCTTTATTCAATTAGTGTTCTAATAGTCCCTTATAAACACTAAATGAGCAAGATGTGTAGAAACACTTCAAAGTTTCTCTGTATACCTAGTCAGGCTCAAGCCGCCGAAACTGAAACCCTAACACTTAGCATACCTACCAACAAAGACATATTGTCGTGTCAAACCCAATTATATGCTAATGCTTTGAACTAATCTGCTTAAAACAACATGTTTAAAGGATTCCAATTATTTAAATTGACATCACGTTATTCAACTTTACCCTTTGCATGATTACGTTCATTTCGCAAATAAATTGAAATACAATATTGACTTTCCACATGAGACAAGTGAAGCACCGTACTACTATTTCTTGAACGAATGATAAATTATTGACCTTAAAGAATATTAATATCTCATTACAATCAAAATTAAAGACGATGAAATATGTAGCGCTCTTTAGGTACTCATATATAGTATATTACTCACCTAGGGCAGGAAAGTAAGAAATGTCTCAGATCAGATCTAAGGCTTTCTTATTTCCTGCCCAAGGTGTGTATACTATTTTTCTACCGACGGAGGCGGAAAGCGGCATTCGCTTAGCGCAGCGGGACGTGTGTAGAATTGATCGTCATTTCAATGGAAAATTTCTTTATTTCTTTCTAATACGTGTTTTTTTTGGCAGATAGCAACTTCGTGTTGGGAAACGCTCAAGTGCCCGCTTACCCGATCGTGTACTGCTCCGACGGGTTCTGCGAGCTGACAGGGTGGGCGCGCGCGCACATCATGCAGAAAGGGTGCGCGTGCAAGTTCCTGCACGGACCGGACACCAGGGAGGAGCACCGCCACGAGATCGACGCGGCACTCGACTCCAAACATGAACTCAAACTGGAACTTATATTTTACAAAAAAAATGGTTAGTACAGTCGAGGTCAAAGATATGTTTACATTTGAAGTTACAAAAATTTGTATCCATTTAATTAATTAACCTTATGCATAGCATTATATGGTTCGTAATTTATATGGATACATATTTTTGTAACTTCAAATGTAAACATATCTTTGACCTCGACTGTACATATTTGATAAAATAATTACGAAATCCCATATGTCACGGGCGCATGTGTTAGCGAAAGGGAACTAGCTAGAACATGATAATACAATAAAAACTGATTATTTACCTAATATCATTAGATTCCAAGTCATAAAGTTACGCAAATTCAGCGACTCTCATGAATGTGTGAAAATCATAACAGTTCCACCGAGAGCGTTTTTTCATATTTGATTCAATGCCCTCGAGCACGCTACTCGTTTTATTGTAATCAGAATCTCACATATGAAGCCAAGGTTACCTACGTTTAAAATTCCACTAATAAAATAATGTTATTATTTGATTTGGCAGATCCAAGAATCTAGCGCTCCAAAATTCTCTTTGACTTCTCAAGCACACACCTCCATGCCATATTGTTAAGAAAAGTTTGTTTATTTTAACGAGTTGAAGTTTTAAATTCGCCTCTGACGGGACAGTCGAAATCAAAGATATGTTTACATTTGAAGTTACAAAAATATGTAACCATTTAAATAACTAACCTTATGCATTGCATTGTATGGTTCGTTGTTCACCTCGACTGTACATATTTACACTACACACCTACTCATAGGAAAGATCTCAAGGGTGTCCGTAGATAGTTACACTACACACTTATTCATAGGAAGCATCAATAGCGTTGCAAAACGCTATTCAAACCAGAATCGTAAACAAAAACCAATAAGGAGTTTACGATTCCATTCGACAAAATTAAACTTTTACAAGCACCCAGCTGTTCATCGTCACGAGGCGTTTACTGCCTTTCAGAATGATGCGATACTGCTTAACTAAGGAGTACTTTAAAAATACAATAAACAACCATTTCAATTCACTATAATTATCAAGTTAGGTTTAAATCAACTACAGACAACTTTTGTTCAAATTCACAGGTACTCCATTCTGGTGTTTACTTGACATTGTCCCAATTAAGAATGAGAAACGAGAAGTGGTTTTATTTCTCGCCTCGTTCAAGGATATCACCAACACCAAGATGGCCGCCATGAACACTAATGAGGACTTCGACAGCGGTGAGTACCTTTATGAAGGCGACACTTGAAACTCTTAAGAAAATGCAAGCTCCAAAAATTATAACAAGTACTTCTCTAATCTTGCTTTAAAGGATATAATACTTAATGAGTATTGTGAGGATGTTGACGGTTGTGCATTTGAGATTATTTATAATGAGCACGTTGTTTTAGTGCTATAGGTACCTACATCTATAAGGTCGATAGCATTAGATTGAGCTCCCGTAGCTCCCAGTTGCCATAGCGAGTTGCGACCATCACCGCACGGTAAAGTTCCTTCACGACTGTTTGTATTGTACTATCCATACTGTGTAGAATTTATCAAATTAGTAGCTAGACAGGCAATAAGTCTGAGTAGACGTAGAAAATAAACACTACATTCATCAATTTCTGTTTCTATCTGTAACTCAACATCTAGATTCTGTTTGTGAACTTTAGTCTGCTTTATTTGAAAAGGAGCACACGTGGATATAATTGTAGGTATTTTGACTAATTAATGGTGGACGTGCCGTGACATAAGCCATACAAATTTTTATCGTTTACAAACCCGTCACGCATGCAATAAACAGATTCAAAAAAATGTGCTTGTGTTTATAAATGATGAAACTTAGCCCTCTGAAATAAGTGTTCATATTATAAGTGCAACATACTCGTATAAAGTAGGTAAATAAAAAATTTCCATTACTATTAGATATACTCTTCGTTTTTATTTCATCAGTTCTGTTATTGTTCCTGTATCTGGTCTTGAGATATAAAAACCACCCTGTATTTTTCTATCTATTTTTGATAAATAGTTTCTTTGATCTAACTTTCTAAGTACTTATGTCGCCAGTTAGTGCTATGTTTTGCAATGAAAAGGGTTTGCTCATTTTTAGTAAATAATTTATATTATGTAGGTAGCACTTATTTTCATAGATACGAAAAGACAACACAGTTGGTCATATCTTAAAAGCCTTATTGTAGATAATCACTATTACTTATCAATTTTCGTCGTTGTCATTTTGGTCTGTGCACAAAAATATTAAATTTTATTTAAAGACTAGTAGAAAATAATACTTTGAATGATTATGTAGAATTTAGAAGCATGAGTTTAAATTATCAGCACGTTTCTCATTATATTTTAATTGTAAGAACATAAATAATGTTTGTAAACATCGTGTTCGTTAAACAAAAACTTCGTTAAACAAAATGTCCTTTCATTTTATCAGAATGCAATATTCAAGAATTTAAACAGACTTCTTCTGGAAAAATAATATATGTATTGGTTTGTTTCAATTATATTATAAGTAAAGCGGTAGATAGGTTACCTATAGTGCTACAAGCTTATCTGGACCGGTGAGAGAGTCGCTGTTATCGCATTTGGTAGAGTAAACAACCAATGAACGTAGTGTTTATATTCTCTTTGACTAATGGCGATTTACATTTCGAAATGGCGTTCGTTAGTTCCTCTTTTGACCACCGGGTTAGATAAATTTGTAGGACTATACACATGATTTGAACTTCATAAATGGCACACTGTCATACATGTCGTATCGTTGACGCTCTGAGGGTCTACTACGAAAAACGATAACGATAGTTCGATCATCATTGTCAAATATTAACCAGTATATTTGCAGCAAAACTGACGAGACGTAAATGTTAACGTGCTATTCTATTGGCTAATTGATTGACAACGATGATCGAACTGTCGTGTATCGTTTTTCGTAGTAGGCCCTCTGACACGACTCGTAGCTAAGGTGAGCTAACTAGCACAGTCTTAACGTACCACTCGCGGAGCGCTTATAACCTATCTACCTCTTTTACTTATAAAATGATTGGTTTGTTTATATACTTTCAATACTAGAAAATAAAATAATATACTCTTATGATAATAAAAAGTGAAGGGAACTTTTGTCTTATGAAGCGATCAGCTCTACTCTCAGCCCTTATTATTATCTAGTTTGATGAATTAGTATTAGCATGAGTATACGAAGTATAATTTGAATTTAATTAATTAAACTTGTATTTATTTAGCTACCTGGGATTAATAAAAAAGGAACTTTTATAATTACGTCGCTAAAATACTATTTTAGTAGTTTAGTTATGCTTTTATTCATATCATACGTACCTTATTGTTTTCTCGTGAGTATAAGAGTGTTACGTCTGTGATTTCCATGTGATGATCCATATTTTTATGTTAAAATAAAATCTTATCATAATGCTTTTTGTATGCTTTACACCTGGCGACATTTTTTATGGATACCAATTTACGATATTTCAAAATCTCAATAATTATCAAGTTGAGCTTACAAATATATACTGATTAACTAATTAATTATATGTAGATCTAAACAACCTATCTAATACCTTAATCATGCTGGTTATATTTTTACAATCACTATTTCAACTATTTATTGTATCAAATCGGCACCAAGTCCATCACAAAACAGGAAACCGCATTGAATTAGCTAATTATTTATCAGAATAAAACAGCTATGTAGCAACATCAACAAGTAACGAAACTAAAGTAATAAAAAGTCAATAAAACTTTTCACATTACCTAGCTTGTTGATTTAACATCTCGAGATTTTGAATTCTCGTTTGGTATCAGATCTCTTTTACCGACTTATAGGATTATCTCTAGAGAAAAAGAAAGATACTCCTCATTTACAATTATTCCTCCATCTAATGTTCCTAATCTTTATTCATGTGCCTCTTGGAGCAGTTTCCTCTTTCAATTATTCCTTAGATAATATCAGTCATCGAGTCGATGTCGTAATTACCGATAATTATCCTGCAAGCGTTGGAAGTGAGATACTTAAGTATGAGAAATATCTTTCTAGAGAAAATCCCGTAATTAGTTTTGATATAATTTGATGTAGATAATTGTAGCTGGTGTAGTGCCAGTGCGAAGATAGTAACAGGGTGGTTTATGCATGCAGGAGCCGCGGTGCGGCCTTCAGCTGGCGTGGTCACTCTAGCGTTATCCCCATTTGTACCCGCAGCGGCACTTTTGGGCGCCCGGTTCCGCGCTGAATCTAGTTGCCTACTTCCAGACCCGAATGGCAATCTTGACCCCGAAGCGCCATCGCCCGCGAACATGGGCAGGCGGCGTTCTAGGGCAGTTCTATACCAGCTTTCAGGACATTATAAACCAGATAAGATGAAGACTAAACTAAAACTCAACAATGTTAGTAAGGTAAACTTTATATAATATGGCTTATTAACATTTTCCACTCCGATGGACTTCAGAGTTCTGTTTGGGATCCCTTTAGGGGATCATATGCGCACAATAGTAACTTTAAGGTAGCTCATATATACATATCTAACCCATATTTGTGTTGAGCAAATACTAATACTACCTTTATACCCATTACTACTATCTATGTACAATATTTCTGCTGCTGTGCTGAAAATAGGCTCAATTAAATTGTCACTTTCAGAACCTCCTTCACTCATCAGACCCTCCACTGCCCGAATATAAAACTTCAGCCTTAAAAAAGTCAAGATTAATTATATCACATTACGGAGTTTTCAAAACGTTTTGGGACTGGCTTATTCTTATAGCTACGTTTTATGTTGCTGTTGTCGTACCTTATAATGCAAGTTTTGTTGACGAAGGCCACCCCAGAATAAGCGTTACCAGTGATGTTGTGGTCGAAGCTCTATTCATTGTCGGTAAGTTTTATTTACTTACCCACATCTTTTACAAACGAACAAATCTATTCTAAATTAAATGATGATTTTTTTGTAGATATAGTGCTTAATTTTCGGACTACATTCGTGAGTAAGAAAGGAGAAGTAGTCTCCGATTCTAAGGCGATAGCTCTTAATTACATCCGGAGTTGGTTCGTGGTGGATCTCCTGGCGGCGCTCCCGTTTGACCTACTTTACGCGTCGGACGTATACAGTGGGACGGTGAGCTAACACTGCCAACTAATTAATTTACCAGCGTTATTATTTCATTATAATATAAACTTAAAACGGTCCCGGGTGCTTTCACCGCACTTTGGTACACAACCGTTTCACATTTCATACTGGGCTTATTACGATTCGCACCGAACTTTCGGATGATTAATTTATAAAAACCGTTTATACAGGAGTCGCCACATGGAAATGTGCATTTAGTGAAATTAACAAGATTGTTACGACTCGCCCGGCTCCTGCAGAAAATGGATCGATACTCGCAGTACTCGGCGTTGATACTCACACTGTTGATGCTCTCGTTCACTCTCGTGGCGCACTGGCTCGCTTGCATCTGGTTCATCATAGCTGAAAAAGAAATTGAGTATCATAGAGACGAAATTTGGGACTTAGGTAAATGCGTTATTATACATTGATTCCTTTATTAAAAAGCTCGCTATCATAAATATGAAAAGCTTGGCAATTATTAATACCTATAAATTTATTCAGCGCACGTTTTGGTCGAGTCGACACATTTTTATAGATAACCGAATTTGTGTAGGGATGTAAAAACAAATAGCAACGCCAGCTATTTTTATTGGAGCTTGACATGAACCGATGCTGAAAGCTTTGACAAAAATAATAGAGTGAAGATTTTTCATCTCAGGTTTTCGCGTGCGACTTTTGAGACTTATTCGTAATCAATTATTAAATCGTGAATAAAAAATATTTGGTACAGTTATTTTCAATCAGCCCTTCCTACACTAATACCTAACCTATGTAACGAAGATGTGGGGTGAAACCTCTCGTCGTATCTAATAATATTACTATTAAAGGGTGGATAAACAATCTGGCGGATCGGTTGAAGGTGCCTATCCCAAACATATCGCACAGCGAGAGTTACGTGACGGCGCTGTACTTCACCTGCTCGTCGCTGACGAGCGTGGGCTTCGGCAACGTGTCTGCGAACACCCTCCCTGAGAAGGTGTTCAGCATAATCACTATGTTGATTGGAGGTAAGCATAATGCGGATTACAAAGTTTTTCCTTTTCGTCCCACTTCGGATTTGGAATCGCAATTTGCAATTCTGTACAATATTTTCCCATTTCACCCTTGTTGGATTTGTTGTGGCTTACCAATTTTCTCGGAATACGTTTACGTGGAACCACTGTGATGTGATTTCTCGAATTCAACTGCTCTATTTTTTTATTTCCCATGTTTAACGTTGTAACCTATTGTTTGGGATTGAATATTGAAATAAAGAACAATTTACTTGTAAGGAGAGAAATATATTCCATAAGCTGTCTATGTGGATTGAGGCGTACTTAAAACTATTCAACATACACAGCATAGACATAAGTTAGTTAACCACAAAACTATTCAACTTACTTAGAGCAATACATGCTATTATCGTGGTTTTGGACCGCCATTGCAATTGCAAACAAAACTATTCTATTACGAAGTTGAAATATCTGATATTTTTCGGTTTCTAGAAACCTTAGTATTTTTTACTAAAGTCCCAAATAATCAAGAATTCTCATGCACCATTATTTAAATTTTATTTTTTATTTCGTCATTGTTTTATAATGAATTTCGCGATTTCGCATGTTTTTTTCTTATTAAGCCTTTATTGCTGATACTAAAAATAATTACAAAATATTTTTAAATTATATAGGTACACTGGCCTCTTTCAGCTGTATCCAATCTTCTCTATGCTTCGCTATACTCGACCAGATTGCTCCTTAAATATTCTTATTATCATCCATCCATGCTTTAAAAGCTCCTAAATATGCCTACCTACCTACATTATTCTTGACCAGCGTTTCCCATTAGCCGGGTCGCGACCCGGTACCGGGCCATCAAAATAAAATACGTCGCAACATTCCCTTGTTGCCTTGCTTTAGAAATAATACCTGCTTTCGATCGACGCATCGTAAATATTCGTCATTAATCCCCGAACTTGGATTCTTTGGTAAAAAATAAACAGCAGATCCATACTTCGCACTAAAATTGTGTGACTAAATAGGCAATACCAAAATATGTAGTAGGTATTAATAAAACATTTTTACTATTAATATTAATAAATGTGTATTATTTTACCTACATTTCTATTTTTAATATTTTTTTTTGCATTGGTAGTACCAGCTTGGATTTAAAAGTATAAAGTGGGTCACGAAGGGGCAGTGCGAAAATTACCATGCCATGGCAGAACAATGTTTGGGAATCACTGTTCTAGACCATTATTTAGCCGCTTGGCAAAACCCCCCCTTCAGTGTATAAAGTTCTTTTAACTGTTGTTCTTGGTCGCGCCATGAAATTTACCGAGATTTCCTCGTACAAATCCCATTCCTTACTATTTATAATTACTTTTGTATACGCGGATGCACTCTGAGTGATATCTGGGTTTATCATAAAAATATCTAGAGCTGTATTTAGATTGTATAATAATCAAGCAATTACAGCAGTTAAAAGCCATTTCAGAGACAAAAACAATCTTATAAAGCTAAAAGCCGAGTAAGCTCAAAGAAACCTTTCTTCCATAGCACTAATGCACGCAGTGGTATTCGGTAACGTGACAGCAATCATACAAAGGATGTATTCCCGACGCTCCATGTACCAAACCAAATGGCGCGACTTAAAAGACTTCCTATCTCTCAACCAAGTACCCAAGGAGCTGAAGCAACGTATGCAAGACTACTTCCAAACAATGTGGTCTCTCAACCACGGCATCGATATTCATGAGGTTAGTCTTTAGCTGACTAAGGGTCGGTTGTTGGTACATTTTAGCTAACGTTGTAACCGGCGTTAACTTTAACTTTACTACAACCATTACCAAGCTCTGACCGAAGCAAATGTCAAAATGTATTTTGGGTTGCACAATGTAAATTTTAACTCTCGTCAAAACCTACGTCAATCGTACACCAAATAAATCAAGTAATTTTATAAGTCAAATTGATATTTCGGTAAAGTGAATACCTATTTGCTTGCCTATGATTGTATCGTTCTTGATCATAACAAGACCTCTCAAGGATTCGGAAATGTATGTTTTGCCATGTTTTGCCTAGATATAAAAATACTTATGGAATGAGAAACTTTAAGTAGACACAGCCCAAGATAGTTAACAGTTTACCTAAGGAACTGCAAACCAAATATACACAATGTTAAAATGATTAAGCCTATCAAAAAGTATATGCTGGGAATGGAAGGGCATGAATTTAGTTATGTGTATCTGTAGTATAAGTCCCGCAAATTAAACTATAATAATCGTCAATATGTATAATGAAATCTCGTCGGACACATAAAACTATGTAATTTTGGTCAAAAAATAAATAAAATAAAAATTCGTGTTATTTTCATTTCCAAAACATTCATGTAGACTTTTTTTAATATGACCTATGTGACTGATATTTGTGACTATGTTTAGGGAACGTTCATCAAATCTTACCGCCGCTGAAATAGAAAAGCTAAAAATGCTAAGAGATAAATTTAATTTAACGTTAACCGATAGTATTCGGGCGGTTAAGGTTTAGGTTAATTTTAGTTAAAAGTTAACTAACCCTGACATGTGCAACTCAGTTTGCATTCTTCCGGTTGTTAAATTTAACTTTAACCGTTTATTAACTTTAACTTTACTATAACCACGCATCATGCAACCGACCCTAAGCAAAGGTTACAAACAGACCCTTCTCCAGGTAAATTTGCTAGTTTACATAATGTTTCAACACTATAGAACTGATGTAGAAACACCTCGACAGAGTTATTAATTGTTAATTAAGTAGTTATTTATTCAGGTCGAAACCTGAACGGCAAAGTTGTTTTGTATGTTGTTTTAGGAAATCGTAATTCGTTACTGTCGATACTTACAAATTCGAAACTAATTAGACGAGAATTATAAATGTACAATATTATACATTTATAATTCTAGAGAAATTAATTTCGAATCGCCTACCATTGTAGATTACATGAAGTAGTATCTATCTACTTAGGCGCCGATCCCACAGAGAGAGTTCTAGAGTTCCGAGTTCTGCATTCCGTGATGATTATTGTGCACCCAGCAAGCAGCCTAGAGTTTTAGAGTTCTGCAATATTCGCTACTGATCGCACATCATACACTTTTTTACTTTCAAAGGCCCCACATATCTTACAGTCAACGCGGAATGCAGAACTCGGAACGCAGAACTCTAGAACTCTTCTCTGTGGGATCGGCGCCTTATAAATAACAGTTATATTTATTTGAATATCGAATGAAACAAATCAAAATTACTACCCACAAAAAAGTCTTAACTGCTTAGGTATAGTAAACACGACATTATGCGGGGATGGCGATTAGATTACAGATTTGAGGGTACGATACACCTGGCCGCAACTCTTTGAAGTTATACTAAGCTAAATGGTTCGGAAACGAAATATAACGCCATAAATTTAATCTCAGTAAGCCAGAAAGCTCGTTCAGAATTTTTGGACGCAGATAATCTTTTATTAGTCCTTTATTACTTTTGAAAATCTATATTATGTCCATTGAGGTAGCTTAAAATCGAATGAAGCGGCTTATTTTATCGTATTGTTTTATTGCAGACTCTGAAAGAATTTCCTGAGGAGCTGAGAGGTGACGTCTCACTACATTTGCACCGGGAGATTTTATCACTTCCGATATTCGAGTCGGCGTCGCAGGGTTGCCTCAAGTTGCTATCGTTGCACATCCGGAACAACTTCTGTGCTCCCGGCGAATACCTAGTACACAAAGGGGATGCTTTGACGTACATTTATTATATATGCAATGGATCTATGGAGGTTATGCAGAATGATATGGTCGTCGCTATTTTAGGTAAGCTCTTATTTTTAAATATTTGAATACATGTATAATTATTTAAGCAGGCATGAGAGAAAATTTGTCGAAAACGAATACTGTCATAATACAATTCAATATATTAGTAAATTGAATATCAATATGTAAACTCCACGACCCAGCGGGCCCTAGAGTTATGTAAATGGCTATAATTAATATATAAACAACGTTTATCTAATAGGTAAGGGAGATTTGGTCGGATGCGATATGAATGCTCATTTGCAAGCGTACAATGGTACGGGACAGTCCCAGAACAATAACCCCGACGTTGTCGTCAAATCGAGCAGCGACGTTAAGGTATCTATAACAGCTTTCAACTCGGTGCCTAGTAATTTTCAAAATTTTCCATCTTGTATCGTAATTTTTTTCTGTTTTCATTTAGACTGTTTCATATCATATTAAGAAACTTAAATTACATCTATATCACACATGTAGTTTGATCAGCCGCCAATTATGCTACATATTTATACATATACTAGCTGCCCGGCGCGAATTCGTTCACGTGGTGCTACCCTACCCTACCCTACCCTATCTTAACCATCCAGGGCGTCACCCAAGCGCATACAAAAAAAAACATGAAAATCGGTCCAGCTGTTTAGGAGGAATTCAGTGACATACACACGTGCAGTAGAATTTTATATATAAAGATTATATCTGGAAGCATCTCGTCTGTCTAGTTTAATTTAGAGCTCGCTGTAGGTAGGTATATTAATATAACGTGATTTGAATTGTCTCTGACTTAATAATATTTGCATAGTAGGTACCTACCTAATGTATTTGTCTTACATGTTAGAATAGATTAAATAGAATGACGGCAAAGAACACTTTGATTACATTAACTTCGATTTACTTAACAAAATATACTTCCAAGAACAAAAACCAATGTACACTGAATTTGCTATTAACCTCTTCCCGGATAAGACTTAAATGAATAATTTTGTGATGAGATAAATAGGATACTTTTATATTATGCAGGGTATTTCTTATTAGTCAGTATTCAGGTATTTTATTTCACTGTCTACAGTTTACATGAGCTTTCATGCAAAATTTTTGTCAACCGAATATTTACCACATTATGTTTTTTTTCGTAAACATTAACATACAATACGTTTGACAGGCAGAAAGGTATTGCAAATGACGAAAATTTTATAGAATTATTAGAAATTAAAGTGTTGGGCAGCTTGCGTCTAGCGGCTCCCTGTAACTATGATAGATATCGATCCAAAATCTATATTTATGCCATACTATGTAAATGAAATATACACTGTCTGAAAAATAAATATCTCTGTATCATGATGATATGAATGATCAAAAAAACAAAACGTTTACTTCTTAAAGTTCTTCTTTATATCCCAAAATGACTATTTGTATGTTAAAAATATTCCCGAAGTTTTGCAATCATCCGTAAAGACCGTCAGAAAGTCATAAAACAAAAGTTGCTCCTTTGATTAGTCCTTTTGCTACTTATGTTATGTAAATAGTTTTGTTTTGAAATTCTTTTACACTTAAAATGTTTCATTTTCTATTCTGAAGGCTCTCACGTACTGTGACTTAAAATGTATACACATGGGAGGACTGGCTGAAGTTTTACGATTATATCCGGAGTATCAGCAAGAATTTATTCACGACATTCAACACGACCTCACGTACAATCTAAGGGAGGGATACGAAGCGGAACAGGAGTCGGATGGCAACGGCCACCCAGCACTCACTCTACCTTCAATATCAGAGGACGATGAGAACGCAGCAGAAGACCACGCACTATCTCCAAAGAAACCCACGTCTACTACCAATAGTCCCCGACATGCAAAATTCAGGTAGGATTATTATTTTTCTTCTAGAATAAGAAATACGGGGTTATTTTTCGATCAGTAGCCAAAGTTTTGGGGGTGAAAGTACTCATTAATACAAACAACTTTTACTGTCACACCAACTCGAAAATAGCGGAAAAACATTTTGTTTTTCTGTCATAGATTTTGTACGAGCTAGGTTAGTGTTTTAAAATATAGTTGTTTGTGTCAATGAGTTAAGTTTGATTTATGCTTGTCAAGTTGCCCTGTTCGACGAGGTTCAAATAACATGAGTAAGTTACCTACTTGTTTCCGACGATTATGGGCAGAAAAAAACCGGTTTCCTTTCCATTTTAACTACGTATTCATTTTCACTGCGTTTTCTTTTACTATGTATATAAATATTGGGCTGATAGTATTGCGATAATAGGCTTATACCTATTTAACAGTACCGTGACTGTTTGACAGACAAAGCACAGCCTGACCTAAACCGATAAATAAAATAAAAAACCTTTTTTCCTTATCTAGCTGTCCCCCTCGGTTTCAACCGCGTCCCGGGATAAAAAGCCTATGTCTTTCTCCATACCATAGGCTATCTGCATGCCAAATTTCATAATGATTGGTTGAGAAGCTAAGGCGTGAAAGCGTAACAAACAAACTCACTTCCGCATTTATAATATTAGTTAGGATTTAAAATTCCAAATAGGAGATCGCGGATCATGGTGTGGAAAGTCAATTTTCTATATGAGTAGGTACCTCAGTTACTATTTCACATGTATCTACTTATTGAAATTAATAATTAATCCTGGGATACAAAATCCTTGAAGATAACATATACCTACATAATAATCACGAATGGTATCCGCTAATTACTCTATATCAAGTTTATAATATAATTAGAATACAATACGCTGATATGGGATATGCTGTGTGTCGATATTTGTGGCTGTGTGCTATGATAATAGAAGATATCGAGATTAAGAATCTTAGAGATTTATTTAATCCCTAAGATTGCTGTGTCGTGACACAGTTGATGTTATGATTTGTGTATAACGAGAAAAAAACCAATGAATTTTTAATATTAATTTTATCGTCCGTAAGTTCCGTAACTGACCTACGGTATAGAATTTTAGTAAAGCTAGAACCTCAGTAGTACCCAACTGATATGACGCGTAGTGAATCTTCGTTCACACAGAAAATAAAGTATGGCCCCGAAGATTAACGAAATAATGCAACTTATAATCAACCTTAGATCACTACTATAAGGTTCATAATACACTGCAGCTGTTAGTTCCGTCTCATTCGCAAGTCACGGCCCTCCGCACGGCGCGCGCTAACATGGCGGCAGCTACCGACCAATAGCGTGTCCCGCGCTTTGAAAATGTATCCTCTGCGCAGGTACATCGGTAAGCCATATTATTTGGGTACTACTTGTATACATATATCTAATAATGCACTTTTTAATCCAGTAAATATGTTGTAAATTCGCTTGTGAAATGGGCGTGCGCGTTCGTGAAACCATGCACCGTGAGGGAGAGCCGCTATAAATAGCAAAACGTCTTAAGATTCTTATTTATTGGTAACGATAAAAGTTGGCTCTCATTTGGAAGATTTTTCAGCTCAATGGTCTAGAAAATAGCCAGATACCTTAAGTATCTACTTTGAGATTAAGGTTGACCTAATTAGGTTTAATGAAAGTGGGTCAGAGTCTATCGGAAAACCTGTTACAGATTGATACAATTAAAATTACGTCACTTAAATTTATTAAACCGACATGATTATTTTATTTCCGACTAGTAACCGCCCGTTGGTTTCATCCGTGTTCCATTCAGAACTATATCGTGATATAAAAGTCGAAACAGAAAGATGGGAACACATATATTTTAATTTTTTTTTGTTCCACTAAATAAACTTAAAAAAATATTCCTATTTCACATTATTTGAACAGAAACCTTAAAACATTAAAAAGCGCCTATTTTCAGATCGGATGGGCAGAGGCTAACTCACAGGGAACTACGCGAAAGGATAGAAAGACAGCGATCCGTTGCGACGCCCAAAATTACCAGAGCAGATTCTTTGGAAGGCCTTAACTTAGAGGTTCATCACACGAGGTCATCTGTCGACAGATTGGATACACAAGTGTCGACTTTGCATCATGACGTGGCAGCACTCAGTATGGAGGCAAGTCAACAATGCAATGATATCACTCCATAAGCCAATGTTGACCCATTTGTCAGTAACCACGCGACAGGGATTCTGTATTAAGTTATGATATCATTACGATAACGAAAAATTACGAAAATTGGTATCATAGAGTGGCATTCACAGGGCTTTTACGTTGTGTTTATTTTGTATTATGAGATTATGTATATCTATAATACTAATGAGATTAGTATGTACTCGTACCTATATAGACGAGAGCTGTATTTTGGCTCTATATAATGTCTAACAAAACGTTGTTACTAAAATCAAATTTAAATAATTGAGAACAAGAACTAAATAACAAGATATACTTCAAATCTGGCTTCTTTATTAACTTCAGTACTAAATTCAATTAAGTAAATGGATTTCACTTAACTGGCTTATTTTGCTGAAACTAATTACTCAAAACTTTACAATGGAAATATTTTAGAGAGTGCGACGGTGGCGTTAACTTTTAATAACTAAGTGATAATAAACAGGTCCGGAACGCAATACAAGCTCTCCAAGAAATGACAGGCCCCGGGTGGCACGCCGCACATTCCAATCCCAATCTACAGTGGAATACACCTCCAAATCAACTCGCACGTAGCTGCAGCCATCCTCCAGATGTCTTCTGCTGGGACCAGGTATGTTAATCTAACAAAAACTGTTTGATGCTAAGCGAGCTGTGATATATTTATTTAATCAATGTTAGACCTTTGTGATAGAGAAATTTTATTTTTATTGCGAAATTTCTCCTACAGCAAGAGAGGCCAGTGACGCCGGAGCGCCCCAAAATACATCGGAGTACGCAAACTGAGCCGTTCCTTCACTGCATCACACAATATATAATGGAGCATCCGGCGACAGTGATGCTTCTTCTAGGACTTGACCCAATGGCAAACCTAGCTCCCGTCATTCCACCTACTATAGAATACTACGACTCTCGCGGCCGACGGCCAAGTGTGCTCGAACAAATAGTTGAGTCTGAGAACGGTAGCCAAACACCGTCCAGCACTGCTAGCGATAAATTCGAACCTAATAGAAGTCTCAGTGGAAGTGTTAAGGACCTCGACGTCCAGCCAGAATTGAAGAGACTATTAGATAAAGATTATAAATCTAGTAATTTAAGAAGAAGCAGGTACTCCGCCAGCGACCTGTGTGAGGCATCGGAGCGACTGCTGGCGACAAAATCGTCGCACCCGAGCACACGCAGTCTTAAGTTCAATATCAACAGTTAAGTAATTATTCCATTTCGTGTTAATACATGCTCATTAGTCTGTAGACATTATGTGCCAATAGCTTTAAGTTAAATTTTTCTCATATTTATTACTTCAAGTGTAACATCTGGTTAACTTCACAATTGTATGTATACGTATTAATTTTCCAATCAACGAAATATCTACCTACCTATTTATATTTCTATGAATAGTCTATTCGATATTTATGAAGGTCATACAATTTTAAAGTTGTACATATCAAGTTTTATTGTTAGTTAGTCTACTAAAGGGTTATGAATTCTCTAGTCACTGTTTAGTGTTATTATATGAGTGAAGAGGTTTAATATTCTGAATGAAAGAGACAATATTTTTTTAATTTTAGTTCATGAAGATTAATATATAAAATATCAATGGTTACAATAAACATAGGTATATAATAAGGTAAAGTAAGGTAAATAAGTACCTGCTCATACCTACCTACAAAATAATTAAATATATCAAACGCAAAAACACACTTAGAAGGCAAAGCTATACAAGGTAAGGTGCGCTAAAACCTTTTTTCTATGTGCCAAAATTTAAGCAAATGCAGTAAATGAAAATCCAAAATTTAGGGCCCGTGAACGCTGACCTAAGATTATTTGTCGTTGAAAACCTATATTTCTAGTGATGAATTCCTTCCTAAAGGAAACATATCCCTTGTTTCGGTAATACTAAAGCTAATAAACATGAACTTACTGATTCCAACTGCTTTTAAGTGGGTAAATCATAGTTCCTAATTTTTGGAACCATTTTACTAACACTTTAAATTCTGATCTCAAATGTTATGTGTAGTCACACCGTCGTCTTCCTTTCATGGTAATACAAATTTCTACGAATTACTATACCTAATATAAGTTGTACACAAAGTGTAAATTTTTTGGAGCATTTTTCTCGACGCTATTTGTATGTGACGTTGGGACCTAGATATTTTTCTTGAAACGTGGGCGTACTGAACTCGAGTAAGACGTCTATTTATTTATCAAACATTGGAATATAAAATGTAGTGCCAAAAAGTTTAAGAATTTATCTTTGAAATAGTTATTAAATGAACCAAAATATCCTGCTCTTAAAAATTCTACAAATCAACGTATCTTCAATAATGTTTTAAAATATGTATGCATATATACAGAATAAAGGTAGAATTTCTTTAAAGTAGATATCCATATCGACGAAAAAAATCTCTTAAGTGATTTGATTTCAATCTTGATTCAATCGTGTAATTTTTCAAGTTTTTCATGAGATGTCATACAAAATTACGAAAACTAAAGAACTTCAATGTAATCGGATACCTCATTAATAAAGATATTCGATGCGCAATTATCTAGCTTTAGCGACTAATAAAATGTTGAATATCGGAGAATGTTGTACATATACATTTTATTTTAAAATTTCTGTAAGCAATATCGTTGTTGTAGATTATATATTTACATAAAAATATACGTGAGAACTTTGTTAAACTTGTATTACTACCTATGGTCTCAATAGGATTATGAATTGCACATCATTAAAAAAAGTTACCGTCAATCATAGACAACAGACCAAAAGAAAATTAGAACATTTTCAAAATTGTGATGTACAATTTGTTCCAATATTAAAACGAGTTAGGTTTGCTTACTCTAAAAAGGTAGGTGAATATTGCATAAAATTACAGCAATCAGTCTTTGGCTAAAGTAAATAAAAAAAGTAAAATACACTTAGCCATTTTATACAGGGTGTTGTTTTGGTCGCGCGACAAGCGACCCAGGAGTAGTTGTACAAAAAATATATTTCCCAAAAATGGACTTAATTCCATGAAATACTGTCAATGCGTTGAGAAATACCTTATTCAATTTGAAATAAAATTACTGCAAAGTATGGTCACTCGGCACGTGCACAGACTAGAGCTAGGCGCAAGCCGCCATCGCCCCACCCCTTTACTCGCACTTCCGTTGAGTATTACGTCTACACTTTAGCTTATTACATGATTTTCCAAATAATATTTTTTTTATTTTTATTATTTAAAAAAAATAAAGTATTTTTTTTATATTTTTTTTGGCACCAGTATCATTTAATGATACTGGTGCCACGAGCGACTCAGGGTTGATAATACAAAATTTGTATTATCGACCCTGAGTCGCTCGTCGCTGACCAAAACAACGACCTGTATAAATCTGAAATACACAGAAACGATGAGTAAACTCTGTAATGTACTTGTAACAGTTTTTACTTATATTTATTCACTCACCCTTTATTCTGTACAAGTAGGAAATAAAATTAAACCTATGAAATAAAGATTCTTATTTTATTTCGTGTCACCTACCCAAGTATTTTTGGTAAAGGATAGATCTAGTAAAATCTAAATAAATGTACTTAATTTTTGAAGTATCGTTCGTGTCTGCTTCCCTAAGGCAGTGTTCTGATAAAATCACATATATAATGTAATTTTCTAATAGAGAATTTGAAAATCAAAATTATCATTGATACTTAATAATAATTGTTATAAGAACGGAAACGCTTACTAGAATAATGATCGTGGTGTAACGTTGTATAGAGCCCATGAATGTGATATGATGTTGAAACACGTGCAGTGCCTAAATTCTCATTTATTTAGGCGCCGATCCCATTGCGAGAGATCTAGAGTTCTACAATGCGTTCCCCTTGAACGCCGCAGTCACTGTGGGCAATGATCAAAAGTGATTACAGTGAAGTCTGGCCGCAGAGCTCTGACCGCAGAACCACAGGCAGAACTCTAGACCGCTCGCTGTAGGATAAGCGCCTTATTTGTTTGTTTACTTAATTATTCTGTAACTTTTTATTGTAAAATCTAAACTATTAAACTACGCATTGAAATTGCGTATCAAACAATTTTGTACATATTGAAACTTATCTTGTAGTACAAAGAATTAGTTACCGCAAAGTTTAATAAAGACAAATTGATGTTGAAACGCTTGTGTTTTATTGCTACATTCGTGGTCTGCGACGTAGGTATTTATAATTGCTAATTTACAACGTAAACATATAATACAACCGAGTCTGCAGTGCGTTAATTAAATGAGACGTCGTATAAAATATTAGGAAGCAGTAAACTGTGAACTAAATAAACGTTTACACGTGCCTCTGTGGCTTCACTCGTTCTCATAATGTCGTCAGTGAAAAAATATCGTTCATATAATCTACTAGCTTCTGCTCGCGGCTTCGCCCGCGTGGCCTACAGGAAACAAATGACATATTTTCTACAACAATAAAACAAAACATCTTCATCCCGCTTCGAGGGTGGAATTATTAAAAACGCTGAGACGCGTATACATTAATTTTCAATCTTCAGCCTAAACACAAAATTTGAAGATCCTAACATCGAAACTGACGGACTTTCATACAAACTTTCATCCCCTATTTTACCCCCTTAGGGGTGGAATCTCGGAAAATCCTTTCTTAGTGGATACCTACTCTTCACAAAGAATATACTCTCCAAATTTCATGTCTCTAGGACCAGCGGTTTAGGCTGTGCGTTGATATATCAGTCAATCAGTCAGTCAGTCAGTCAGGACTTTGAATTTTATATATATAGATGAAATAAATATAAATTGAAATAAGTAATTGAAGATTAGCCATCTATAAACATTATATTTTAAAATAGGGCTTCAACAATGAGGAAAGTTGGAAACGGGGATAAATATAATGGCCACCAAAAATAATTTTGTGACCATAACCTCTATTACCTAAAATTTTACTGTGTAACCAAATTTAGTAAACCTTTGTTTGGGATTGACATTTCAAATAATAATATCACGTGATTTTTTACAATCTCTTATGTCAAGCCTATACAAAGGTTTACTAACGATGAAGATTGTCGATATTGTCTACTAACCCAGGGCTCTCCAAATACAGTTGATTAGGTTAGGTTAGAACTCTGACAATACAATCCAAGTTTGTGCTTTGTATTTTTTGGTGGTCTTTAACTATATTTGGTTTAAACAATTATAATTTGGAGTTTGTTGCTTCAAGTAGGATCGCAAGTTGTAAAATTTTTGGTTCTAATATCACGCTAAAATGAGTATTTAATTTTGGTGATAATTTAATAATTTTGGTTTTTACTATTAATAATAATGAAATTTTATTTAAAAAATCACTTCATTGTGATTTTTTAAATAAAGTGATCTAGTATCTAGATCTGGTGATTTGTTAAACATAAGCCTCTGGAAACCTACGCCCATCAAGTAAAATACATTCATTATTTTGTGAAATATATTCCAACTAGATGATGTGACGTGCAAGTTAATTGGTCATACGGTATGGTACAGAACCCTAAGAGAGGGAGATCCTACTACCACTTGGCCAGCTTCTTAAGCTGCTTATATAAAAAAATATGGCACTGTCCAAGCTCAAAGCTTACGCGTAAGTAACGCCGGTGCCTTGAACCCCTGCACCCCAGGACCCAGAGTAAGACCTGTAGCCTGATTCTCGTAACAAAACGTCAACGACTTCTAAACGATTTTACAATGGAATTGCAATCAAAAGTGCTTTTCGTAATCTCGTAACACATTATGCTCGGTTAAAGAACGATCCTATCGAAGTTCGAGTAATGTGTCGTTGCAAGCGTATTCCTTAGTATTTTTTTTCTCAAATAAAGGTTACTTGGTAAATCAATTAGGATTAATATGGCGATATTTTTTTTTTGCCCACATGATTAGTTACCAGCCGTTGAGTTTCAATCCTATTGAGTTATCGTTCGATTGAAGTAGCACGGGAATACGAAATTAAAACTGATATTTAGTTGGACGATTTCGAAACTCGAGCAACATTTGGATCGTTTCGTATTACGAGAATCGGGTGACTGGCTTGGCTTGTCAACATTCATAGAAGAGCAAATCCATCAAAGTGCAGCAAGCTATCGCATTTACCAAAGTAATGATGTAAATATAGGTCGCTCGACCGAGACACGGAACTCTCTTTAATTTACTCATTGCAGTCTGTTCAAGCGAAGGTCGTCTAGTCGAAGTCACAGTCAATTTGACCTATATCAGTGGGGATATATCCTTATTGAAGCCATTTTATTGAATCCATTATTTATACCATTACTTTATCTTTTTTTATAATTAAATAATATACACCGTGATTTTTCTTTGTCTAAGAAATGCAGCCCACATAATGTATCCAATGAATAGGTACTAATGATTTAAAAAAAATTATGTACATTTGTACCATTAAAAAAAGTCAAATATTATTAATTATGACGCATAACGTAGTTTTAAACACCCTGTTACGAGCGCAGTCTACTCGACTCGTGCTCTGGGTTGGTACATTAAGTGGGCTGCGTTTCTAAGACGAATAAAAAGTCACGGTATATAATAAACACATGTATAGGTAAGTAGTTTTGTCAAAAAAATATAAAGTGCTATAATTTTCCTTTATGATCAATATAACTGCTTATTTGATAATATTTATGATACGAAAGGAATAAATAATCTAAATAAAAATAAGTGACCTACTATTAAACACATCATAAAGACTTTTGATTAAATCTTAGTGTTTTAATCATGTAGTTTTTAGGTTAACAGGATGATAGGCTAGGCTGGGGCGATGCAGAGCGTGTGCTTTATGCTTGCGAGGCGTGTGATGCAATTTATCGTCGCGTCGCGTCGCGTCGTCGCAACGAACTATATTACTGACACTTACCAGTAACTACCAGCTACGAGCTACGGCCGCTACGTGCTACGGTGCATTAATTTTAAAATGGAATCCTGTTTGCTTATATTTTCTGTATTTTTATAACAACTTAATGAATAGAATATTAATAGAGATGTCTAGAGTCTGAACGTAGCTGGTAAGATTATAGGCGTCATTTTCGTAGCAATTTCCTACGAGATATTTTATGCGAATGGTTGTTTGTTGAATTTGTTTAGCAGGAAATGATTACCCTATATGCAAATAAATAGAGTCAGTTATTGTGTTCTGTGAATAAACGTTCATGCTGCTACAGAAACGAAATATCATGTGCTACGAATGATGCTACGAGATTCCGTGAATATCGGGACTGTAATTGAAAAGTTTTTCATAATATACCCTTTCCATAAGTAGGTACATTATACCGTAATAATTTCCAACACACATACAAACAAAAATGGTAAAATAGTAAAAAATATTATTGTAGTATACAAAATGAAAAAAGCCTGCAGTTCGTTTTATACATTTGTGCGATATAAAACGTGCAATAGCCAGATTGCAGCTTAACAAAACAAACTCTTTTGTATATTTATTTGTTGTATAACATTCGCGAGCTGAGCGCCGACACAAATGTTACGGGCTGTGTGATTGATTGGACGACGACGCGTGTTTGTGGAACTGTAATCTGAACTGAACCAATGTACACGTTAACACGTAGAGCGTAGGTGACAAATTTGAGGCTGAAATTTCATGCGGATCACGTTTCCGATTGGCAGTAATATAAAGCCATTGTAAGCAGATTTGTCGATCAAATTGTATCGTGAAAAACCAAATTTATATTTGTCAAGTACCTTTGCAAAGTATAACTTTTAAGTGTGGCATGAAAATGTTCATAAATATAAGAAGCGTCAGGCGTGAAGGCTATAGGAATTGGGAGCGTAAGGATCTAATCAAATATTTACCCAATACTGAGTAAACTCAATATAAACAAGAATGTAGGATGAAATTTCAAAACAATAACCGAGGTGTCAAAATTGATTTCAAATATTTATGCTGAACCTTCGGTAAAGCGAAATATAAAACAAGAAAATTAAAGGGTATAGCGGGGTATCCATATAAAAACTGCACTAGCGTCGAATTAAGATGGGATTTCACTTCTTTTAGTAAGTTGCTTATGTTTTTTTTTTGTTTGTAATTTCCAAGCTTTATAATTTTGTTGTTGTTTGTGTACTAATAGAAGCTTACATACCAAATTTCAGCTTTCTAGGACTTCAGGAAGTACCCTATGAGTTTTGATGATCATCAGTGAGTGACGAAATCGGTTTTTTAGATATCAATAAAATCTAAAGTATAAGAGCTATGTTATTGAAACTTAATATTTTTAATAAGTTCACTATTGACATCATGTCCTGAGAATTTTGTTTATCTGGTATAATCCAAACCAAAGTTATGAGGGTTCAAAAAAACGACGAAGCGCTTCGAGAAAAGGTAGGTAGTGCCCTTTCGCTTCGCTTGGCTGTCTTGGCGGGGGGCACTTCCGTGCCCCCAGATATTGACTCCTGATACTTTCATGCGATGCTGTGAAAGAAAGTAAATTTACCTTATAAGGTACATTAATACATATATGTATTGAATTTATTCCATCTGACGACATGCTATGTCGTGTCAATGCCAAAGACGAAGTTCCGATTGACGAATTGGCTGAAATAAACAACTTCTTGCCTAAATTTGGTTAATTTATACAACAAAACTAAAATTTCCTTCCAAATGCATTCTAATTTAAATTAATTGGGTCTGAATCTAACCCTGCATGTTATATTAGCAATAGCGGAATATATGAAACACCGAAAATAGAACACCTGTACCTGTAACCATTGCTTATACCAGCTTAGTAGGTCCATAGATAATAACAAAGCCTAACTAATATTATAAATGCGAAAGTGAGTTTGTTTGTTTGTTCTGCCTTCACGCCGCAGCTACTCAACGGATCATCATGAAATTTGGCATGCTATATTTCCTCTGAGGCCCATGCGGTATGAAGATGTTATCCGGGAGATATTGTACGGGAGATATTGTGAAACCGCGGGGGACAGCTAGTCAATTAATATTAAGTACATATGTTTTAGAATAATATTATTTTGTCAAATTCAAGCTCAATACATATTTACACAATTAACTTAAAATCCCTGACAAGGCACTTATGAACTTTAACCCCTGACTCTACCATCCGGTTCGAAAAAGTAGGTTTAATACGTACTTTATGCGTTGCAATTATGTTTGCTTTATTATAAACTGAACTTTAATTTAGTTTTAATTTTAAGGCTAAATTAAAACTAAATTAAGGTGATATTATTATAATAATCTTGTTTGAATGTAGAAATGTTGCTCGCAGCAACGGATTGACGTGATTTTTGTATAGAGTTTATTATTATGCTAATAATAGATCAGAAAGTAAAAACATACTTATTGTCATTTAGTGTCTAAGCTGTATAGATACATAATGTTTGGGTAATGGATGGGTGTGGATGAATCTATATGATTTTGTCCATGCACTCACATTGTTATTGGACACAAATTAACTATGACGGGAAGCCGTCGTCGGTTTGCCACGTTTAACTGGTCCAAACAACAATTTGTTTGGACAGGTGTTATTCAACTCTGTCAATTCTATAGAGACAATTTTGAATCGGCTAACCTAACTAACCACTCGGCTCTGTTTATATATAAATAATAGGTTGATATAGTCCTTGAATATGCCAGGAATCCAAAACAACAACATATTGAGACGTAATCTAGACAGCCCATCACTAAATACCATATTCTGACCAACACTTTATGAACTTTAATAACCTATGATTTTTAGAGTTATCGAGAGTGTCATTTAGGTACTTATTTAGTCAAATATACGCCCAGTGATGTTTGACAAATTCAAAAAGAGTTTGTTTTGAACAAACGCAGCTCCTAAAATTCTTTTTTTTACTCATATGTAGGTACATGAAGCGGGCCAGTACTAAATCATAAGACAATAGGTACATATATGTCATCTACTGGTAAAACGGTGCCGCCCCATGACACGCTTGAATAGTATGGAATCTGTTTAGCGAGGCGTCTCTAGTAGGGTGCGAGTTTTTATTTTTCAATGCTCTGTGGATTGCAATGGATTAATGTAGGTGTATAGCTGTACCAACCAATTAAATAAGTATAATACCTAACCAGATACGTGCCTAACAGCTTTAGATAGACGGCAATTCTGCGGTTTAGCGCCCCCTTTACGATGCAATATCGCGACGATAACGGCATTTAGTGTTCTCCTCCAGATATCATCCTGAATGGAAGTTATCTACTTGTCTTGTTATCCTATTATTATCTCATACGCTTTGCTTATCCACTGCTGATCATCATCTTTTACGTAGCTCAGTCACTTCACTTTCAGAATCGCGTAGTTAGCTAATCATACACAGTTATTAAGTCAAATATTCCTTTTAACATCGGACCTTCTTTGATTATATATTCACTATGTAGGTAGGTTTACTATGCCAGAAAAATCTAAATAGAACACAGACATAGTCCGAAAAAACTATAACCTAAGATACCAGGCCTATTTGAATGAATAAATTATTTCATTTAATTTCATTTCATTACCAAATTGTTCCAAAAAAATGCAAATAGAACATTATTTCCGAGGTCGAACGTATAAAGAAAAATCGGTTAGTACCTACTATATAACTATTAAATGGGTTGAACACATCTAACCACTGGGCCTTGCAAATAATTTCGAGCAGCACGTCGTTAAGTAGCATCACTAGCGAAGTTTCAGTTTCGGCTAGTCATCGAGCCCCATTATCGACGCCTGGGTGATGGCACACATTGTGGAGGTTATAAGTGATTTCTCTTACAACACCCTGTCTTCTTTATCATGGCATCATACAATGATGGATTCTCAAACATTATAGACAGGTGACCTTTTATTGTAGGTAGGTTTCACAGAGAAAAGGAAGTAGGTAGGAACAAACATTTAGCATTATTTAGATGCTTAGGTACCGATAAACTTATTAATTTTTCTATAATTAGCTGCTAATTATAGACCCATATCGCTTCTAACATCACTATCTAAAATAATGGAAAAGCTGGTCAATAAAAGGCTACTCACGTTTCTCGAAAAGCAGAAGCTATTGGCTGAGGGACAGTTCGGTTTTCGTGCTAATAGATCAACTGAAGACGCAGTAACTAACCTAGTTGACTTTGTTACGAAGCAGCTAGACCAAAAGCAGAGATGCTTGGGTGTCTTCATTGATCTTGCGAAAGCGTTTGATACTGTCTCTCGGCCAATTCTTCTTAGCAAAATGGAGCATATGGGTGTTCGAGGAGCGGCGCTGGAGTGGTTTAACTCGTATCTCTCAGATCGTAAGCAACGCGTACGAGTTGATGATAAGCTCAGTGACTGGGCTGGAAATTCCTTTGGAGTGCCTCAAGGAAGCGTGTTGGGCCCTACACTCTTTCTGATCTACATCAACGATCTGTGCCAGCTGAGCCTAGAACAGGCTGAAATATTTTCGTATGCCGATGATACAGCTATTATATTTCATGCCAATACCTGGAATGCAGTCGCTGATGTGGCACAGAAAGGGCTGCTAAGGGTTGCTAATTGGTTGCAACAAAATCTCCTCACACTCAACGTGGATAAGACGAAATATATTGCCTTTAGAATGACCAATAATAATGCACCTCCCGACACACTTGATATAAAACTACATTATTGTAACGAACACTCACCATCAAATAGTTGTTTATGTCCCCAGATAGACTCAACTCTCAGTATAAAATATCTCGGTGTTTATATTGACCAGCAACTAGATTGGAAAACTCAACTTGATTGTCTTAGAACTCGCGTAAGGAAATTATCACATATTTTTAGAAAGTTGAGTCGTGTGGCGGATCATTAACTTATTAAACTTATTTACACGGCGCTGGTTCAGTCAGTATTAAGTTATTGTATTGTGGTATGGGGTTCAGCTAGTCAAAGCCACTTTCTGAGAGTGGAGCGGTCGCAAAGAATGTTGCTAAAGGTTGGCCACTGCAAGCCTTTCAGATACCCAACCAAATTACTCTACCAATACAGTGGGGTTCTAAGTGTACGCCAACTTTACTTACTTTCCGTGGTGCTAAGATTTCACCGGTCAGCATTACAAAATGTTGCAAAAACTACCAGATCTAGGAGACAAAATAGATGGGTCATACCACAGACTCGTACACAACTTGCCCAGCGTGCATTTTACTTCAAGGGCCCCTCAATCTACAATAGACTCAATAAAATTCTTAACATCCTACCTGACTCGCGACACATTTGTAAAAAAAAACCACATCATGGCTGAAAAGTCTAGACTATGCAGAGACTGAAGACATTATAAAAATTGCTGTATAAAACATAATTAAAACGCAACTGTACACAAACGTAATCAACTCACGTTTTCCTAGCAGAGCACGGCACTAATGAACCCAAGAATTTGCAGCAACTCGTAGGGCTAGGAGTATTCCTAGCATTAGTGCATGGCACGGCACTAGTGAACCCAAGAATTCGTAGGAACTCATAGGGCTGGGAATATTCCTGGTATTAGTACTCAGCACTAGTGAACCCAAGAACTTATAGTAACTCGTAGGGCTGGGAGTATTCCTGGCATTAGTACCCGACAACTCGGTAAAAGATAGAAGTAATAATATAACATTGTGTGCAATAGTGTAAATTTACCTATTATGACATATATCTATTTTTAATTTCATGTTTAATATAATATTCCACTTAAATCTTATAGATATATAATAATATATATATACAGGTTGTTGTTTTGGTCAGCGACGAGCGACTCAGGGTCGATTATACAAATGATACTGGTGCTAAAAAAAATATAAAAAAAATACTTTTTTTTTTTATAATAAAAATAAAAAAATTAAAATTTTGAAAATCATTTAATAAGCTAAAGTGTAGACATAATACTCAACGGGAGTACGAGGGAGTACAGGGGTGGGGCGATGGCGGCTTGCGCCTAGCTCTAATCTGTGCACGTGCCTAGTAACCATACTTTGCGGTAATTTTATTTCAAATTGAATAAGGTATTTCTCAACATATTTACAGTATTTAATGGAATTAAGTCCATTTTTGGGGAATATATATTTTGTACTACCGCTCCTAGGTCGCTTGTCGCCGACCAAAACAACACCCAGTATATATATATATATGTATGTATATATTTGAACACACACACACACATACATACACACATACACACCCACACATACACACACACACGCACACATACACACAGGTTAATAAAATGTAAAAAAAAAAAAAAGTTAAGTGTAAAACATTCTGGAAGGGACCAGTCCCCACAACACAGGGAATCCTAGTGTGGGGACTGGAGACCGCATCTATTTGTAAAATTATTTTGAAACTAATTTTATTTTATTTTTATTTTTTTTAACGATTAATAATGCTAACCACCCAAATAGCAGACCTTTGTAAGTATCATGGGCGCCTAATCTTCAATTATTCCTTCCAGTGGGGTGCACATGCACCCCACTGGAAGGAATAAGATTATATACCCTATTCCTAGAAACCCTGACCATGGACAGGTCGCTAAGCCTTGCCTTGCGACTCGCATCGTTGACCCGTAACCGACAGATTTCAAAAAAGCGTGGGTCTATTATAATTATCTTATTTGTTAATAAGTTAACAATATTTGGATACAGATGCACCTCACTGGTAATAATCCTGCCGGCGAGACGTCCATGATAAGTATATGAAAATACTCTTTTATTTTCCATTAAATACGGAGCTAAGCTCTATAGTGTATGTAGGTACACTAGTTGGTTGTAAAATCAATTGTATCTTTCATAAGTGCTTTATCATTTATGTGTGAAAATAAATTAGTTTCGAGTTTGAATTGACTTATGACAATAGCTTTAGGGTAGGTATCTACCTAACCCACAGATCGATATCTGTGACCTAACCACATTCATTTACATGTGGAATACCCTACTCGACGAGAGTTACTAATTCATAAATCAAATGTGTGCGTTTAATGAATTTTGTCGGACGTATTCTTCTGAATGTTATAAATCACATATAATTCTTATGCCTGTTTAATAGTGTTAAGTAATTATCTTCTAACACCAGCTGTCTAAAAATATAACGATAAAGATAACTAACGATACATTAAAATATAGGTAGTTTACAAATTGCATATTGGTATTGAGATAGGCTAATATTTTTATTGCTATAAGCTGTAGTGGCAAAAACGTATTTTCTAGCTCAATTTTTAAGACGATAAATTAATATGAAATCTTTTATAGCCTTCAGATTTTGTTTTAAATGACAAATAGGTAGGATATTATCAAACTACAAACATTAGAAGCAAAGTGAATTACCTACCATAGGCATTTTTTTTTAAAGTATCCTGTACTTTTGCTATTTCTATAGCATGAGCCTCATGTCAGATGACCCATTACACAACCTTTCATAATTAATTATTTGCTTTAATGGAATTAACTACCTGTCCCCCGCGGTTTCACCTGCGTTCCCTATAACACTCGGGGATAATCTGTTTTTTTTTTCACCTAAGCGAATACGAGCTAAGCTATGAAAATAAAGCGATCACAATAGCGGATTTCATATATACCGATTCCTCGCTCGCATACCTCGCTCACAGATATATAAAAATCTTCGCTTCATCGAACCCGTTCCAGCAGAGCTCAGATAAGCTAAACTATGAGAATGAAGCGATCCTCGGATTTCATACACATCCCTCGCTACGCATCCTCACACACAGATCTCTGATAGAAAGCCACCCTAAAGCAGATTCATTATATAAAAAGCTCTATGCCATAAGACTGAAAAAATGACTTCCTCTTATTTTTGGAGATGTTTTTAAATTTGATTAAGTACTTTTATTACATTTCAGTGTTATGCTTATTTATAAAGTAATAAAACAAACTAAGTCCTTAATTGACACTTTACGCTTAAGTTTCAATTACATCACAGACAGATTTTTGTGACATTTTCTCGTAAATTTTCATTATAAGACGAGGCGAAGATTTATTACTTGTTGAAAACTGAAAACCAACAAGAGACATGATGCTTGCAATATTTTTGTTCATTAATTAAAAGGAGAATTAGGGGTTGTTTACTAATTAACTCATAAATTAATAATTTTCGTTCAGTAAGTATTCACACGCAGTAGGACCAGTGCCAGTAGGTACAGTCGATGACATAAATATGTATACACTTTGTGAAATACAAAAGCAATTTTCTCGCACTGTATAAATCCAAATATTGAATTATTACACAAATCATAATACATAGTAAGTATAATTATGTTAAAAGATTCTGCCTGCATAATATCTCATAATTTCCTTATATATAAGGTCCTTCTAAAGTCTTTTTGAGGGATGAATGTAAAGGTCATTAGTAAGTAGAAATTTTAGAAGGACCTTATAGGTATATATATATATTTCCTATACATATTTATGTCCTCGATTGTAGTTAGGTACCAGTGTAAGACACCGTGGTAAGACTGCTATATCCATTTAGTTAATCAACTTTATCAGTTGTTTCTCATAAGTGATTAGTTAATGTTTATGACTTCGTCCTACATGAAATCTTATTTCTTACTTCATAGGACGCAATCTTATTAAAATCCGTTCCTACCGACATGGATACGTAGGTACTAACACGCTATTTAGTTATTTTTTTCGTGTAGAGAACCGTGCGACAAAGATGGTTTTTTTGAGGCGTTGCGATTGATGATCTCTGCTTGGTTATACTACTTACAGTCAGCGTCGAAAGTTGCTAATAACTTTAATTCTGTATCTCATTACGCAATTCTGTTGTGCTGTGACTGTACCACTTTATATATGTACCTACACATTTTTTTGTTGCGTAGATATAAAAGTAGTAAGCAATAACTTTGATTATGATATGCCTAGACTAACCTTAAGCTAAAAAGATTTATGACTTAGTGAATCCGATTAAAATGCGCGCCGCACTTGTCGCCTTTCATCCGTTAATCGATGCTAATGGAAATTCTGTGTCGCACATTTCAATTTTCTAGAAGACATTAATGCCATTGACTTGCCTATATATTTACCTACCTCTTATCTATGTATGGTTTATTACTCGTAGGTACTTTAATGCTTTATATAGGTATGAATTACTTAACCTCGTGAAATCGGAAAATATACCGGCTTTTAATACACAAAAATTCTACGTTGAATAAGACAGTTTTAATTTGTTTTTATACGACTGACCCAGTAAGGAAAGTAATGTGTTTCGAGTGTATGTATGTACCTACCTGTAACAATGTAAATATTCAATGTGAAAAAGAACTCAAGTGTTTACCAGTTCGACAGGCAAAACGTATTGTTCAAACATGGCTTTTAACACGTAGTTACGTTGAAACGGAAAAACTAATGATTTGGCAATAACTCGATTCGCTCATGTTTAATATCGTAGATTACATGCTTGAAATATTATTATTCTATGTTTTTTTTTTGTTTTTTTTTGGTTTGCTTTTCTTTTATTTTCTATTGTAATGTATTAAATTAATTTTTATATTCCCATTTTATAGTTATAATGTCAGCTGAGGAAAATACTATCTTTATAGACTAAACGTATCCTGGTCTCCACGATACAGGCGTTGCCTAGTGTGGAGATAACCAGATATACTCGCGTATTTAAATATCTGGTTCTACATGTACACTTAATTGTCTGCAATACCTTCATTATGTACTAGTACCTAAGTTGTTTATTTAGTAATAAATGCATTTTCATTTTCATTTTCACCTAAGTCTATTTCCCTAGCACGCTCTCTAGCCTAAACCACATGAGTAATGAAAGGGAATACCTTACTTACCCTGTGCCTAAACGGCTTGGCGAATTTAAACATATGAGGTGTCAATAGAATAAAATTAGAAAAAAGAGAGGAGTTGTGTATTGTAATGTATAGTTATCAATTATCATGCAGTAGGTACTTATATGATTATATGAGTATCAAAGAATAGCGAATTCCTAGAACATTCCTTCGTTAATTCTATGTTGAGCTGTTCACAGGTCAAACAAAGCCGGCCAAGTGCGAGTCTGAGTCTGACTCGCGCACCGAAGGCACCAACCTTCCTTGTACGTATTGACTGTGTTTATGATTTTGGTCCATCACTGTTGTTAAAAACCGGGAAAAAAAAATCGATAATTTTGAAAAACTGTTACAGTGTTACAGTGCGTCCGCCTCGAGAATGTGTTTCTGACACCTGCAAATATTGGCCATAGTGGCCAAGTGGCAACATAAGGGTTCCGTACCCAAAGGGTGCCAAACGATACCCTATTACTAAGCCTCCGCTGTCCGTCCGTCCGTCCCTGTCTAGCAGTGGGCTGTATCTCATGAACCGTAAAATGACAGAATGTGGCCGCTATATTCAAGGGCCCCCATACAAAAAACGTATTATTTTGGTGTTTGTTTTTTTGCGACTACTATTAATTTCAAAGCAAAGTTAAGTAGTTAATATTATTATTAATGTATTGAACTTTTAATCAGAGTCGTACATGGCCGGTTTTATTTTATTTAATTATGTATAGGGTTGTGTTTGACCACAATCTCACCATGGTTAGTGATGATGCGGCGTCAACACACAAACCTTAGAAAAGAACTGGCTCAAGTGCTGCTGTCGGAACATACCGATAGGTGTTTGACAACAGGTTTTCAATGTGAAGGTGTTAACCAGCGACCTATTGCCAAGTACAGTATGACGCACGAGTGGTGAGCACAGATAGGCAGTAGTGGCGGCAAGCTCGCGCATTTACACTTTTGGCCAAATCACAGTAGCCAAATGACACGCAAGAATCCAATAGACGACGAGCATCGACTGACGAACCAATCGTGTGAAGCTCGGCGCTCCCCCTCCTTCTTCATTCCGAAAAATTAACTACTGCGCAGGTTTCAATCTGTGCTCACGACTCGTGCCCCTTACTATACCAAACATATGGTCTCCTCAAGATGTTTTCGACAATGAAAGCTCCAGCTCACTGTAGGATTCGACAATACGACCTTCGTCGCGGCACCATTGCCTTTACCTTGTTGTAGTTTGACAGATGAACTTTTGTTTATCATTGTGTCGACATCATACGAGAATAATTGAAGAAACAAATAAAACGGAATGTCGTGATCTGTGATTATTACTTATTTATTATACTTTTGTACATCTCTCAAGAATGTCAAAATACAGATCTACTCATAACTTTAAAGTAAGCAAATATCTTTGAATGTTTGTACATCCTTTAACCACTGAACTTCCAACTTCATACACATTATTTTCATTTGTATAATGACTATTTATATTTACATAGATTTATCTATGACATGCATTTTCAACAACATACATTTAACAACATTATGTGGGGCCAAAACATTATCTACTTGTAACTATATCTAAGTATAATTATACAAGTATTACAACATATACAGATAATTAAATACATCGAGGAATAATTATATTATTGCGTTTTATTGTGATCTGGTATCTAATGTTACTGTTGTATTATATTTTAACAGATTTATCTTATAACCACATGATGGATGATGATGAGATATAATTACTAGGTACTTATATTAATTAGTGATTAAAAGTGACTGATATGATCTAAGTCATTAAGTAGTTTTAAGTATTGTGTATCACACCACACCTGCACTCAACATGCTGCCAATTGCAGACACCAAATCACAATAGCATAGTCTTCTTGCGCTCTCAAAACTGAACCCAGTTTTGTTGATTGGCTGGTGCTGCCGGCTTTTCACTGGGATCACTGTGGACAATATATTTTATTACAAATGTGTTTACGCACGACCGAATCAGGGTCTGTCTACTACGAAAAACTATTCACGATAGTCCGATCATTGTTGTCAAAACCAATAGAATTGCAGCAAATCCAACCAGACTTAAATTCTGTGCTATTCTATTGGCTAACTAATTGATTGACAACGATCAGACTATCGTGTATCGTATTTCGTAGTAGAATCTCTGGTGCGGTCCAACCATCGAACAGAGGGAGACAGCGCTATAAGTCAAAAGGAGAATTCTTTACTCCTAATAGCAGAAGCATAAAATTCAGACCTACAAGTCCATATTTGTTAGTATTACATAATTATAGAATAAATAATAGGGTTAGTATCTCACAATTCGTATTCATTAATTAAAATAAAAACAACAGAAAACATTTAACACAATTAATTTAATATATCTGGGGTGCCTCCCCGCTGCACTAGGCACATGTACCCAGTGCTTCTGAATGGCACAGTCAGGTTTCTCAGTAATGACCTTCAAAATGCTGTTGGTGCTCCCACACACCCTGTGCATCAGTGACGCGATTCTTTTGCGCTGGACAGTATAAAAATCGTCAGTGTGTGCGTGCGCGAACATAGCTGATGCACTGCAGTATCGTGGGAGCCCCAACAGGATCCTTCTGATGATACGATCCTTGAGCGATGGTTCGGCCACACCGAATCGATAAATAAATTTATCGATTTTCGTCGACAATTCTGACATAAATCTATGTGAATGCCATTTGATATTGATAAAAGAGCCTAGTTTATAGATTTTTTAAACTTATTAACGATCCATAGCCTAATGTGTTAGTTCACTCGTTTTATGTGATACTAGCTGTCCCCCGCGGTTTCACCCGCGTTACCGGGATAAAAAGTAGCCTATGTCCTTCTCCATACCATAGGCTATCTGCATGCCAAATTTCATAGAGATCGGTTCAGCGGTTTAAGCGGGAAAGCGTAACAGACAGACAGACAGAGTTACTTTCGCATTTATAATATTAACTAGCTTTATAGCCCGCGACTTCGTCCGCGTAGATTATTTCTTTTTTCTAGATATGAATCATTGTAACAATATAGACCTTTGTTCATGGCTATTGTCCGCCACTACGTGTGATATTGACAAAAGTTCAGGTAGATTAAGAGCTCATATGCGAGGATGCCACATAAAACTGAAACAGTCCTGCCGCAAATCAACTCTAGCAAATTTCAGAGTTTTTCCCTGTGACTACAAACCTTAATTAGGAACTGTTATCTTTTAAATTCAAACGGAAGGTGATTTGGGATCAATAGTATACGCGGCAAGAAGACTGTTTCTCCTCTGGCAGAACCAGTAAATATTTTGGCCTCAATAACATTGCGGCGGAGAGCTGTTACTTGTAGTCTAGTTCCACAGCACAATTTTGGAGGCCTTATCTCTCTTTCCCTCATGTCTGAGGATCGTGGTCAACATCGGGTTTGCTTCTAGAGCGAATGATCTGCCTCCACTGGTTTCTGTCTTCTGGTTTCTGTAAAACTTGGAGGACGATGATTCTTCTACTTGATCGGACCATCTTGTTGGTGAACGACCACGTAGTCGTTTTCCTTCCGTGTTCCCAACTATGATCAGATTTCCAAATTTTCATCGCCTTTGCCATGTGGCCGAGATACGAAATAATACATTGGTGGCATATGGTGGACAATCGTGTCGATAGGATTGATGCATTGTTGCGTTTAGCGGTCCAAGGTATTTCCAACATGCGTCTCCAGCACCACATCTCGAATGCATCAATCCTTTTTCTTTCTCGGGCCAGTATAGTCCACGCTTCCACTCCATACATGAAAAGGAGGAATACCAATGCTCGTATTAACCGGGTCTTTGATTTAATACCGATTCCTCTCTTTTTCCTGATGTTGTTTAGGCGAGTCATTCATTCAGAGATAAGCCGAAATAATAAATTTTGAAATTTTCACTCCGAAAATAAAGAACTTCATATACTAAATTTAATCCCCCTTTTCACTCCTTAAGGGTTCAAATTCCAACAACACCGATATTCGTTGCGTTAGTTTATAACTACATATATACGTATAAGCTTAAATAATAAATTTAGTGTACTTCCATACACGAATTCATCCCCCTTTTTACCTTTTCGGGATCGGAATTATCAAAAACGTTGAGGCACATATAAATTAATTTTCAATCGTCAACCTAAACACAAAATTTGAAGGTCTTAACTTCAAAACTGATGGACTTTCATATAAACTTGCATCCCCTATTTTACCCCCTTAAGGATGGAATATCCAAAAATCCTTAGTGGTTGCCTACACCGTGTAATAATATATTAAGTGACGTTTACTTTGAAATTGAAGGACTTGCATACACAACTTCATCCCCCTTTTCCTCCCTTCGGTGGTGGAATAATCACAAACGCTGAGATAACTATACATTAATTTTCAATCGTCAGCCTAAACACAAAATTTGAAGATCCTAACTTCAAAACTGACGGACTTGCATATAAACTGTCATCCCTTATTTTACCCTGTTAGGGGTGGAGTTTCCAAAAATTCTTCCTTAGTGGATGCTTACACCGTATAATAATACATTTAGTGAAGTTTACTTTGAAATTGAAGGACTTACATACACAACTTCATCCCCCTTTTCCTCCCTTCGGTGGTGGAATTATTACAATCGCTGAGATAACTATATATTAATTTTCAATCGTCAGCCTAAACACAAAATTTGAAGATCCTAACTTCAAAACTGATGGACTTGCATACAAACTTTCATCCTTTATTTTACCCTGTTAGGGGTGGAATTTCCAAAAATTCTTCCTTAGTGGATGCCTACACCGTATAATAATACATTTAGTGAAGTTTACTTTGAAATTGAAGGACTTGCATACACAACATCATCCCCCTTTTCCTCCCTTAGGTGGTGGAATTATCACAAACGCCGAGATAACTATATATTAATTTTCAATTCTCAGCCTAAACACAGAATTTGAAGATCCTAACTTCAAAACTGACGGACTTGCATACAAACTTCATAACTTAGTTTACCCTGTTAGGGGTGGAATTTCCAAAAATCCTTCCTTAGTGGATGCCTACACCGTATAATAGTACATTTAGTGAAGTTTACTTTGAAATTGAAGGACTTGCATACACAACTTCATCCCCCTTTTCCTCCCTTCGGTGGTGGAATTATCACAAACGCTGAGATAACTATATATTAATTTTCAATCGTCAGCCTAAACACAAAATTTGAAGATCCTAACTTCAAAACTGACGAACTTGCATACAAACTTTCACCCCTTATTTTACCCCCTTAGGGGTGGAATTTCCAAAAATCCTTCCATAGTGGATGCCTACACCGTATAATAATACATTTAGTGAAGTTTACTTTGAAATTGAAGGACTTGCATACCCAACTTCATCCCCCTTTTCCTCCCTTCGGTGGTGGAATTATCACAAACGCTGAGATAACTACACATTAATTTTCAATCGTCAGCCTAAACACAAAATTTGAAGATCCTAACTTCAAAACTGACGGACTTGCATATAAACTGTCATCCCTTATTTTACCCTGTTAGGGGTGGAGTTTCCAAAAATTCTTCCATAGTGGATGCTTACACCGTATAATAATACATTTAGTGAAGTTTACTTTGAAATTGAAGGACTTACATACACAACTTCATCCCCCTTTTCCTCCCTTCGGTGGTGGAATTATTACAATCGCTGAGATAACTATATATTAATTTTCAATCGTCAGCCTAAACACAAAATTTGAAGATCCTAACTTCAAAACTGATGGACTTACATACAAACTGTCA
>OX596247.1:7653501-7741065 GCA_951394255.1 Polyploca ridens
AGTTGTATACGAAAATGTAATCAAAGCTAAGTCAACCAGGTACTGTTTTAATAAATGTTTAATATTTCATGCTGGATATTCAATGAAACGGTAATGGTACAGTGTGTTTCTAACTGATGCACCTATGATATATGCCAATTCCGTTCTAGGCTTAGTATGCTCTGACAGCATTATCAATCTCTATGGTGAGATTATAGTCAAACATAAGTCTATAGACAATATAAAATGGTCATAGAATAAAATATAAGTACCTACAATACTTTTAAACTGGGAAAACAACAGCCGCCTCAAAAATTCATGTATAAAATTTAGTCATAAATAACTAGACATTAAAGGAAGTATTATTCACTTAATTCATGCCCTCGAAGTTAGTGAATCCACTAAATCTACATAAACTTACAGTAATCTTCATATTAATCTTTATGGTTTCTCCTTCTTTAAACCCAAGATCTAACTGCTGTTGAGGGGTCTGTTCACCTTCTTGCTCTTTCCTCAGCCACTTGAAATGATCTTGTAATGCAACATTGAGATCAAATGAATCTGACCTGTCCCCAAATCCCAGGCCTATGTAAGCACTGCGCCCTAGAAATATGATAATAGTACAATGTGATACATGTGTGCAAAGTTGGTCATTACAGATGAGGCGGTATTAAAGCGGCCCTCTGTGGCCGGCGCAACTTCAACGCAAGCATAGTCTAAAAGCTTGTTGTTTCATCGAACGTAATGTTTGACTGCGAAAAAAGAGAGACAGCATCAGAGCCGTCGGTTATCAGTCGGTAAATTCCGCTGATCACTCGCGGCCGCTTCGCTAGGTCGTCATTCATGATTTCACATTCATAAAACTTGTACCAGGAGTATACTTCATGTGAAAAAATCTTACAAGTTTGTGAAAAAAATAATTGTTATTTTGAATCTCCAATACATTTGCAAGCCTGGTATCTAAATGTTTTCTTTACTTTTACAATTTATAGGTACATTAGATATGGCCAAAGTTCAGGAAAAACGCTGTTTTTCGGAGGCTTTGACTGAATTTGTTTCACACTTTTTTTAAATTACGCCTAGATACAAGGCTAGATATAGTGCACAAGATACTAATTTGTTCAAAACATCTAACGAAAAATGTTTAACAACGCCATAATAAGTACAGAGGTTTTGTATGAAAAGTATGACGAATTGAGTCCTCTTAAGATAAGGAAGCCGAGAGTGTAATGATCAATGCAGATGCATGTCATACGACGTTTTTCAACACACTTGCGAAGAAAAAACAGACTTATATTTTTATAGTAGTAAGTAGATTTTTTGATGATAACAACCACACAATGATAATGTTAACAAATATGGCATGCATATTTTTTTTACATTGATGCACTGTCTAATTTTTTTACCCGTTTAAATTAAGAATGCTTCGTGTACACACATATCACTTACAGTGAGATACAAATTTAACATAATCGGGATAATATCATAAAGCACAAGTGCGGTAATGTAAACTAAAAAGCATCAGTTCGTAATAAGCTGTCTTATGATACGAAAACTAGTGCAATAAGAGCCACTTTACGAGCAAGTGTGTTGAAATAGTACATTATGATACATGTGTGCAAAGTTGGTTACACTCCAGGCAGTATTAAGCTAGAGCTAGGTAAATTAGTGAGCCGAGAGTGTAATAATCAATGCATACGCATGTCATACGACATTTTTCAACACACTTGCGAGGAAAAAAACAGACTTTGTATTTTGCAATAAATGTCACTTTATGAATGATTGTTGAAAATATTATTTATTCCTTTGTGATAGTAAAATAATGATGTAAAACGCATTGTATAAACTCTGCTTGGCTTGGGATTGAAACACCATCCCCCTTCTTACATGAGATGGTTTAAAGCAAGTCTTGTAAAAGCCAGCTTTAAGATAGCCCCGATATAAAACCTGGGTTTAACTAGACTTAAACCATCTCATGTAATAAGACACCAAGTGTTCTAGGTATTATTTAGTCTCTCTAACTAGCTGATAATAGTGTGGATACGCCCCCTATCGAAAAATGGATTCAACTGAGAATAATAGCAGGGATAGAATTTCAATTTGTGAACCTACCATTGTCATCTTGAATTTTAACAACAAAGTAGCGTGAACTATCTGTCACAGACTCAAGTGCCACTCCAGGATATTTATCAATAGGGCACTTTGCAAACAGCTCTCCGGACGCCTTGTCTTCCAATTTCATTACTAATTCTTCACCTTTGGCAACTAATCTCATTCTTCCAGTCCATTGTGGCTCTTGTAGGTTCCAATCAGCTGCCCTAAAAAAACACAATGGTTTAGTTAGTCCCAAAAACAATGCCGCCAAGGTTCATGTTCGATAGCAATTTCCACAACTTACCTGTACCCCCTATTAGATGTTCTAGGCGGTATTTTGAATACAAAAACCTCATTTTTAACTAATATAACACTCTCATACGAATCCATTTTAAAAAGAAAAATAAATCAATTGTCCATAAAACTATTTACTTTAAAACGAATTCGTATTCTCAAGGAAGAACAAACGAGCGAATTTATACAACTAAATACCTAAAATACGTGACGTGACACAAACGTAATCAAACGTCGAATTGTTGGTATAGTCCTACAAGCTTATCTGGCCCGGTGGGAGAGTCGCTGTTATCGCATTTGGTGGAGCAAACAACCAATGAACGTAGTGTATAAATTCTCTTTGACCAATGGCAATTGACATATCAAAATGGAGACTTAGTTCCTTATTTGACCACCGGGTCAGATAAGTTTGTAGGACTATACCTCTACTTAGTCTGTGGTAAGAGTTGACATTGACTCATATGGGGTGCGTTTAAGTCTTGGTTTAAGTAAAACAAGTAACACACCTTCCGACGGTCGGACTCCTAAGAGGCGGGACGCGCCACTGTGGATCGAAAATCAGCTTTCGAAGACATAGGGATCAAAATTACTAAGTGTCGCTTTTTTAAATTGAAATAGCTTCTATTAACCTTAATAATGCTTATATATTATGGAATATATTTTTAATAGGAAAACGGCCGTGAAATATTATTATTTAAAAAAAAATATGTATGAAGCTGATATAAAATATCCGAATATCTCCAGAACCGCAGCAATAACCGTTATATCCTTGCACACGAGTACTAATTATTCCTGATATTTTGACATACTTCATTTTACGGCACCGACTGGGGTATTTCTTTTAAAATCTCTTAAAGATTTTTTTTTTACGCAAACAGCTAAAAGGTACGTATAGTTGTACAATTGGTATTATATGTCATCCACTGTACACAAGATACTCATACACGGACCAGACATTTGTTGCCAGTAATGCTATTGTTCCAATTGGAAGTCTCGGAAGAAGTTTCAGAGGCCCGCAACAAAGATTTTAGGAGGTTTCGGGAACATCATTCCCGGAAAAAGAGTAGGCAAGCTTGTAACGAGGATATCATGATCATCATCATGTCAGCCCATCGATGTCCACTGCTGAACATAGACCTCCCCCATTGATTTCCACTTCGAACGGTTCTGGGCCGCTTGCATCCAGCGGCGCCCAGCGACTCAAATAATCTTCAAATTATCCCAATACAAGAAAAAAACGTATCTGTTGCTACCATAAGCATTCAATTTGTCGTTAAAGATAAAAAAATAGATTATTTTTCGAGATTTAAAAAAAAACCCAGTCGGTACCGTAAAATGAAGTATGTCAAAAAAACAGGAATAATTAGTACTTTAATCGTGTGCGGTTATTTAAATAAAATATTTCTCGGCCGTTTTCCTACTAAAATATATTCCATAATATATATAAGCATTATTAAGGTTAATAGAAGCTATTTCAATTAAAAAAAGCGACACTTAGTAATTTTGATCCCTATGTCTTCGAAAGCTGATTTTCGATCCACTGTGGGGCGTCCTGCCACATGCAGTCGGAACGTGCGTAGCGCGGTAGGACTGACATAATAAGTGTACGGGCAAGCGTACTATATTGCATATTTATGTAATTTTGCGGACATAGCGCGACTGCGATCGCGCCACATTCAATTTAAAGGCATTCTAACTGGATACACGCGTTTCTTTCACATTTCGCCACCAGTTAAACATTAATCGTAATAATGATCCTCATTGTAAGGTGACAATGAGGATCATTCACATAACAAAATGTAAACTTTTTGATTACTACAGAGGATTTTCATAACATTTCTGAGCATAACTTTCATTTTAATTATTAAAATCCATCAACAAATAACGAAGTTATTAAAGTTATAATTAAATACCTTATAGCATTCAAGTTATATTCAAAATTCTATAGATTAAAGAGCTTGTTTTTCTCTTTTCAGTTATTTTTTGTTTTATGCAGTCGGGTTTTTTGTTTCTTTTAATAATTTAATTTATTTCAGATTTTTAGTTTTATACAGAATGAGTTGTATTGTAAGTAATTAAATGGTACGGTAAGTAACGCTAACAACCATCGCAACTCTGTGAGTTACGTACGATAACCACTCAGTACCTACTTAGGTACTGTCCTTGCATTAAACGTTGTTTTTCGCAGTTTACGTCAAAATGGTTGCATAAAAGTATTATAATATGAACATATATGGAAAGGGCTGTTAACAAGCTTTCATTTGATACCCATATTGTTATAATAACGAAATTTTTGTTTTTAACATCACCCCTCTTTTTTTATTCGTAGACGCCATATAAAAATAATATACCCTATGACACTTCCACAGTTAAGACGAATCTAACGACACCTCATAATTATGTTTAAATCCACCAAGCCCTTTAAGCTGCAGAGAAATAGACATACATACATACATA
This sequence comes from Polyploca ridens, assembly GCA_951394255.1. NCBI lineage: Eukaryota > Metazoa > Arthropoda > Insecta > Lepidoptera > Drepanidae > Polyploca > Polyploca ridens. Next base: position 7,658,326 of record OX596247.1, read on the forward strand.
CATACATACATACACTCGTAAAACATAACCCTTCTTCCGGGTCAGTCGGATAAAAACGGCTTAATTAATTAAAACGCTCGCTCCCGCTTGTATTTTAACGATGACGCCATAATGCGGCGTCCGGTAACTCTTGATATTTGTCAGTCTGTTTGTAAACTTTTCACGGCTTAACCACTGGACGGATTTAAATGAAAGGCAGGGAGATCAATTAGTGGAGAAGGACAAAATATACTTTTTTCCGGATACATCATGATCATCACCGTCATTATGAAGCCGTAGTGAACAGCAAATTTTACTCATATTATAAACTCGCTGACCTCCGTGGTTTCACTCGCGTTTCTAGAATAAAAAGTAGCCCATGTCTTTCTCAATACCATAGGCTTAAAATAATCTTATGAATAATATGTCCGAACTATGCGAAGTCCGATCCGAGGCCGAAGTCCGAACTATGCGAAGTCCGATCGCAATGAAATTTAAAATGCAGATGCCAAATTTCATTGCGATCGGTTAAGCCGTTAAGGCGTAAAAAATCGTCTTCGTCATTTTTGATCAGATTTATTGCATTTCATACCGCTACAAAACTGCATACTAGACAAAAAACGTAAATGATCTTCCTTATTATTAATACCGGTTGGAAGTGGTCGGATCGCCCGGCGCATCCGACGTAGGTATTTTCGGCGGCGTCCTGTCAATCGGAGCGTGTGTAGTGCATTTCGACGGTCGGCTCCTACCAAACCACAAGCAGTCGCGCAACACCGGAGGGATAAATCGCATAGTTCGGACATATTATTCATAAGATTATTTTAACAAGGATATTAAAAATAATTCATCTATCTATACTAATACTAATAATGTGGGGGCACGGAAGTGCCCCCCGCCAAGACAGCCAAGCGAAGCGAAAGGGCACTACCTACCTTTTCTCGAAGCGCTTCGTCGTTTTTTTGAACCCTCATATCTTGGGTTTAGATTTTACCAGATAAACAAAATTCTCAGGATATAATGTCAATAGTGAACTTATTAAACATATTAAGTTTCAATAACATAGCTCTTATACTTTAGATTTTATTGATATCTAAAAAAAAACGATTTCGTCACTGACTCACTGATAGTCATCAAAACTCATAGGGTACTTCCTGAAGTCCTAGAAAGCTGAAATTTGGTATGTAAGATTGTATTAGTACACAATCACCAAAAAAAATTATAAAACTTGGAAATTTCAAACACAAAAAAACTATAGCAACTTACTAAAAAAAAATTATCTAGCAACAACACTGATCACATAAAAGAAAGTGACAAAAGTGTTTGAAGCATCGTATACGTATCTCTACCTAGTCTGTGGTCTGAAGTGAGGTATATAGTGAAGACGAATCAATTCAATGTTTAGTAAATACTACTTATTAAATTGTTAAATTTGATCAAATCAATTAAATACCTATATAACGAAATCTTATTTATCCTTACAAATCAGGCATTTGTGAAGATTACCCAATTCTACCACCGGTTCTTAACAAAATAACATTGAACAGGTACCTAGGTATTGAAGAAGTTTTATAAATTGGTAATTTTAATTGTATTTATATTTTTACAACTTTACGATACAAAACGATATTTAGTTATGTAGAAAAATCTTTCTTATGGATAGATTAATAAATCTATATTCCCACATTTATTTTTCTAAATTGTTCCAAAACTAACCTTTTAAAACTACAAATCTTGCTAACATTATGGTTTTGTTTATAGGTTTCTACAACATCTATATTATGGCATATAATGTAAGTACAGAAACAACTATTTTCTTAAAAACCTCCATAGTAGAACAGAGCATACTTATATTTTTCTGATATAAAAATATTATGACTTAACACAGGTTTAGTACTACTACTACTACTACTACTGATTTCTAAGTTGCTTATAGGACAAGCATAAAGATTTATCTTCTAATCCATTGAAACACAGATCAAACATACAGTCTTCAGCTTTATAATACTTAGCTTCTATTACATGGTTTTACCCTCGTAATACTTAAGATCATAAAAGTTGAGGAGTCAGTAGCTTTGTTGGTTAATATCCCACCTATCACGCCCCCGGTGGTGGGCGTGGGTTCGATTTCCACCCAGGACAGATTTGTGTGCATGAACATGTCTGCATGTCCCGAGTCTGGATGTAAATATGTATATTAAGAATATATTTACAAATAAAAAGTAGTTATTATGTAGTTTATCAGTAATCTGGTTTCCATAGTACAAGCTCTACTTAGTTTGGGATCAGATAGCTGTTTGTGAATAATGTCCTAGAATATTAATTTATTTTGTTTATTCTGTGTTGATCTTGATTATATTCTACATATTTGCCATATTTCCCTGAAATCAGTTCAGCCCATAGAAATACAATGTACTAGAACGTGAGTATCGCGAGTATATAATGTTTATTAATGTTTAAATATGTTATGTAATGTATACAGGGTGTTGTTTTGGTCGGCGACAAGCGACCCAGGAGCGGTAGTACAAAATATATATTCCCCAAAAATGGACTTAATTCCATTAAATACTGTAAATATGTTGAGAAATACCTTATTCAATTTGAAATAAAATTACTGCAAAGTATGGTTACTAGGCACGTGCACAGACTAGAGCTAGGCGCAAGCCGCCATCGCCCCACCCCTTTACTCCCTCGTACTCCCGTTGAGTATTATGTCTACACTTTAGCTTATTACATGATTTTCAAAATTAGTTTTTTTTTATTTTTATTATTAAAAAAAAATAAAGTATTTTTTTTATATTTTTTTTAGCACCAGTATCATTTGTATTATCGACCCTGAGTCGCTCGTCGCTGACCAAAACAACGACCTGTATAATAGTAATTTTCTTAATTTTTGTATATCTTTAATTATTGTAATTGGTGTGTAACTGTAATAATTAAAGTAAAATAAATAAATAAATCGCACAGTTTCACCCAGTACCAGCATAGGCAGATGAGCTCTAGATATTTATATTGATGAATATGTGACAATAGGGACGTAACTGCTTGTGGCCCGAATTATCGATAGCCGCATAATTCATTGTAGTATGTATAGGTATGTATGTTGCTTACCTATTTAGTAAGTTCTGGCAAATATACAAACCGCATGTAAGCATACAATTAATATTGAAATTATAACGTAAAATATACACTTGGTTTTATTAGGTGCCTACGCATTTCAAATGACCCTGGATGCAAAAATAAAAATACGAATTTTTGCTCATTTTGAGGTAACTTAGTATCAGTTTCACTGCTTCCTGATAACGTATCCATCAGGGTTAACATGCGCGTGATGCGCGCCTTGGGATAATTTTCTTACCGCATTATGTCGTGCGCGGTGAAGTTCACTTTGAAAAAGCGCGGCATTTATTTATGTGATTTTCACTGTAGGTACACGAGCTGATTCGGTGACAAAATTATCTCACGGCACGCATTTTAGCTTTTCAGAACTAAACTGACAGATGATGATGATGATGATGAGATAATGGATGATATTCCTGGCACATAAGTTCTAGATATGCTAATTGATAGGCCCCTAATCTTGTAAATTACTGAATGTCTCCTACTATCATTACTGCATGATCGAACTGCACGTTTAACCATTTTTATCGGTAAAACAAAAAAAAAACATCCGAACAATTCGCACCCGACGCGCACAGCTAGTACAACGACTACTAAACTTTATTTCACATAGGATGAGTCGTCAAGGTCAAGGGTTTTTTACCAATATCTAGTGAAATTCCATTTGATTACTCTGAAATAGTACTCACAATTTTTCATGAAACCTCGATCTATCATAGTATTCCTTTATTATATCGAAATGAACATTAACCATTGAGAAATCTAATAAAATACCATGTGTCACCGAACTCATGTTATTTGAAAACTACTATAGCACTTGCGGTGGGATCGTTGCCTTGTTCAAACCCAAGGCTACTGTTCTCACTTGGTTACTGTCACTCTAGTACATTGTATTTCTATGAACACTAGTTTACAAAAAAAAAGTCATGTTCTTCGAGTGAATTTCATATCATTTTATTTAGTGGCAATAACTAATCTCAAATAAATATATTTGTTTCATTTTTATTATGTCTAGGAATCAAGTTATCATCACAATTTATTTTCAGACTACCCACAAGTTTGTTGCCAATTCATTCTAAAACAGTGTAGTGTTCAGTTATATAAATATTTGTTTTTAAAATGTCAATAAGGTTGTGTAAAGTACATCCTGATCGTTTTTGTTACGTTTGTGGTAAACTTATTATATCTAATGGTGCGTCCATGCTACGCGAAGCGAGCACGAGCCGAGCCTCGAACGAACAGGAGTCGTTCGTTGTTCGCGTGGCGTGCGTACTTGCGAGCAGTGTTGCCAGCGGCCGATAGTCAAAATTAACATGAGGCAGCTCAAAAAGTAATATTTTCACGAGAAAAGCAACATTTTCGTAATTTATGTAGAAAACCACATCCTAAGTACTAAAAGTAACATTTTGAGTCGTGGTGGTAACATGAGAGGGTGAAAAGTAACGAAAAATGTTAGAAAAGTAACATTCTGGCAACGCTGCTTGCGAGCCTCGAAATAGCATATGTCTCGCTCGTCTCGCGCAAGGCCTGCGCCCAACAGTGTTGCCAACTGCTAGCTTTAGTTTAGCCAGTAGCTAGACATCTTGCAAAAAGTTGCTAGATTGCCAGATATTATTATCCAAAAAAGGTGCTAGAAGTAGCTAAATGTTCCTTAGTAGGTAGATAACAATAAAAAATCATGTTTTATTAAATTAAACACGAGAGTATTAAAAATCAGTGAAGTATGTATGTTTTTTTCATCGGGTTTAGTTCCATTTTCAGCACAATAAAATGTATTAAAACAGCGAGCATTAGTTCAATTGATAAAACAACACAAGGGAGAAGTGGCAGAACACAGATAGCACAAGTGGACTACTATAGGAGTAATATACGGTTTGAATGAAGAGATTAAACTGGGAATTCCCGGCCACCAGTGCTGCCAACTCTTCTAACCGAAAAGGAGCTGCCAGTCCCTTGAAAAAGCGCTAGATCGAGCTAAATACTGTTTTGACGATAAATAAATAGCAAAAATAGGCAGCTGTAGGGGAAAATTCTATATTCAGCACCAAATTGAAACTGAAACTTAACACCCAATAAATTGAAGTGTCTACTATGCATTTCTTCTTTTATAATATTTCGCATGAGTTAGCATGAGATACAAAAAAATCAGTCAATCATCAAAAAGTAAACAAACTATTTTTTGGATTTTTCAGAAATATCTGATTCTTGGAACTTCTTCATTAACTTGTGTGTGATACGATTTTATTTGCTCCAGATGTGACAGATAAACGGGATGCGTCAGTTTTCGAATTGTATTCGACATAATTTTGGATTTAGTGCTAGGGGCTAAAACGAGCTGTACACAAAAAAAAGCGCTAGATCTGGCGCCGAAAGCGCTAAGTTGGCAGCACTGCCGGCCACCGACATATACCCCACACCCGGACCCATAGCTTCGCCAGTTTTATCATAAGATAGTAATACTGTGGCTTCGCGTTTAGTTTTTTTCTTTTGAGACCCAGTGCCATATTACAAACTCTCGAAAGTATTGAAAAGCTGCTAGAAAAAGTAGCTTAATAAAAGCTACAAGTTTCATAAAATTGTAGCTGCCTACTAAACACCATAAAATAGCTAGATTTAGCTATATAGTAGCTAAGGCATCACTGTCGCCTGATTGTTAGTTTTTTCATTAACACAGGGATTCGCATCGCGCTCGTTGAAGGCTCATTGTATGCTCGTTGTACGTCCACACTTGACATCGCGAGCAACGAACGAATCCTGTTCGTTCGTGGCTTGCACCATTAGAATGGATATCCCATAGAGAAATCACTCAAAGAAGCATATTTTTGTTGTTTCGAAAGGAGAATGGCGAGATTCCATACATGCTTGGACCTACATTTTTTTGTAACGTATATGACAACCACTGTTGAATTCCTGTAGATTAATAAACTGTTATGCTATTTCTAAAAAATATTTTAACAAAAAAGCTGCAGTTTTTTTTTATTTGAGTTAAAAGGTTTTATAGGTTATGCCGATTTTGACATATCAAATGAGTAACGTTCGATATACCTATTATAAGTACATTTTAAAAATGTGGATGAAATCCATTTAGTTCTACCGAGGGACGCGCGTCCTATTATAACAATTGATGTCATTATTATATTTTTAACCGCGAGCCAAGCGATTCATTATGATTTTACACTAGTTTTGTAGACAATAGAGACAGATAGATGCTGAATAAATATGTTATTTAAGTACCTAACAATTGTTTCTAGTATAGGTACTTACCCAGATAGGTATATCCTACTGGTAGGTAGTAGGTACTTTGAAGTATCGGGACATGCACAGGCTTTCAATAAAACAAGGTCATTTTTATTTAGGTTTTTATTCATCAAAATAAAATCCAATGACAATATTGTCTAAGAATTCTGCCAGTGGATTTATATTGCGTTCATGCAAATCCAAATAACACAGCCAATTGTCGATTATCTAAGGTCCATTCAAATGCCGTAGTCATGTGTAGAAAAGAAATCGGTATCCGTAGAAAAGCAAAGGGTCGTGGTGTAGTCAGGAGTCAACCAAAAACCGAAGGAATGCGCACAAAAAGAAAGTACCTTTTGAATTGTGTGACAGTCACACAATGTCAGACAAATCAATCAACTTCTTATTAGTTTTAAGTTTGGCAATCAAATCCAAATTAGGACTTATTTCTGCCAGTGTCGAGTTATATTATAATTTCTCGTCAAAAAGTCGATCAATCAACTTCACTCAAAGGGCTCGCTGACCATAGACTACGTACGCGTTTCATTTGACGTAAAAAAATATGTCATCGTGTTATAGAGAGTTAAAAAGTTTTTTTTTCTCATAGAGAGTTTGTATTAATAAATGCAATGACATTTTCAACTAAACTCTGTTAAAAATAAAATTATTTATCATTATTATGACTAACAGAAATGTTTCAAATATAAAAAATGTGGAGTTCATCCTCACATCCTCGAGCCGCCTCGATCGTCCACACAACGTTTTAGTCGGACGTTCTTACTGCGGACCATTAGGATGTGGAATGAACTCCCCGTTACGGTTTTCCCTCAGCGCTACGATATGGGGTTCTTCAAAAAAGGCGTAAATAGAGCTCTACAAGGTCGGCAACACATCGGCAATCCCCCTGGTATTGCAAATGTTCATAGGCGGCGGTGACCACTTACCATCAGGAGGCCCGTCTGCCTGTTTGTCAACCTATTGACATAAAAAAAAAAAAAAAAAAACATTGTGGACATATGTTGTTTTGAACAACGTTCAAAGGAACATGGAACGATATTATGGGTGCGTTCCAAATCACAATCGGCTTAACTAACAGCCTAAAATATATAAATGTATATTTCTATTTTCTAGACATACTGCTAGTCCTGAAAAATATTGAATTATGTTATTTAATTTAACTTTAATAAAGCAATTTTTTGATATATATTACGTCGTTATACGCAGCTAGGGCCAATTTCGCCATTGTCCTTTCGGTCTCTTACCAGGACAAAAAATGAGCTACTCACTTTTTTTTGTGATAGATGTAGAAAACAAGCATATTTTTGTTCTATTGTCTGATCCCCGCAAAAAATTGCTCTACCGCCGTTTTCATAAAATCGGGATTGGTGAAAAACTTTGTCAAGGCTTTAGACAAAGCTAGCGAAACTTTTAAGCATTTATGCTATGTTTTTCTTAATCTTTCTGAGGCGAAACTGTAAGATGGTGGTTATCGGACTGCAGATTAAAAAATGTTAAAAGATAAGTTGTTTGAAAACAGTATTTCGGATACTGAAAGATCTGCTTGGAATTCACTACGACTGTTATCCAAGAGTTCTTACGCCAAAAATATTAAAATTACCGACAGTTAAGTGCTGATTTATTACAAAATTTTCAACGAATAGGTGTCAGCATGTCTATGAAAATTCATTTCCTTCACTCGCACCTCGATTTCTTCCATGAGAACTTCGGATAAGTCGGTGACGAACATAGAGACTATTTTTATTTTCATAAATTCGTGTATTTTGAGTTTTTGCATATTATCGGTGGTATTTTATCCAATAAAGATCAATCCATGTGCACCAGTGAAGTGAAATGAATTATGTGTATCGCACAATGTATCGTGACTTTACAAGTTGTCTCAAAAAGTCCGTGAAGAGTTTTAGTACAATTACCACCAGTAAAAAACGACTTTTATGGACGGTGACTGACTGAGGACAAATGATGTAAAAGTGATTTAATGTGACTAGAAATTTTAATATAACTTGACACTGGCTTACTGCCAGTGTCAAGTTATATTAAAATTTCAGTCCTTAATTTGGTTGCCAAACTTAAAACTATGAACACAGAATATTCAATAGTACTATGAAGAAGAAAATAAAAAGCGCTTATCACCTTCAAATCTTCAGGTGAAGTCCTGAAACTGTCATAAAACTGCAATATTCCAAAAGGAAAATAAACTTATAATAAATTCACAGCTTTGAGAACAAAATGTCTGTAATCTGAGATTCTAACCTAAAAATACATATTTGACATTTTTAATAAACCTAACAAGACTAAAAAAACTACATGATTTCACAATCTTAAATGAACCTCTTTTACTACAGCTTCTATTTAGACACTAACTTTCATTCTGAGGTTTTCAAATGTATGGGACGTGGCCATTGTTCTTTATTTATATAAGAGGAGAAACTGATATACTAACATATTAATAACAATCATTCGATTACTCATTGTTTAATTAAGCGCTTGATATTTAAGTTTATAATTAAAACTCTTTGTTAAAAAAACAAGCAATTTTCATCGGCATTTATTTTAATAAAATATTTTCAGCACAAAATATGGTCATTTACCTCGGCTTAAGAGGCAGAAATGGGCAAAAGTCTCTACATTGCAGCCCAAATTATATGAAACCTGCTAGCTCTACGGTATTGAAATTGAAATATATAATACTTAAGGATATAACAAACACATCGCCCGAGCCGAAAACACGATTTCAATTAAAAGCCTCGATAAAAAAAAATGCCAAACATACCTCTGAAAATCAAGAAATTCCCAAATATATCCAACGCCTGAAGGTATTTTAATACGATTTTTTTCATCAATAGAGTACATATCATAAGCAAATAAACGCCCGATTTAGTTTTTTGAATTTGCGTTTCAGTTTTTCATAATAATGATTTTAAAAAAAGTCGCTTACGTCAAATTAATCTGAGCACCATGAACATCATACCGCACTCTATTGTCCTGCAACTCGCGTATTTTGCTTCGCGCTCACTCGCATTCCGCGGCGATCCGCGTTGCTAGACGGACCTGTGTCATTTTTCTTCAGAATTTTCAAATACATAAAACCCTCTCAAATTAGTAAAAAATCATATCAAATTATCTTTAGAAGGCACTAGAAAATGCATGCTAGTCAAATTAAGGCAATTGAGCCTATTATTTGCTTGTTATAAATAAAAATATATAAAATAAAATCTGTTATGATTGATGCTTTTGATAATTGTCACCGAGGCATGTCGTGGTACTGACAGAGACTAGTTCTTATTTTCGTCTATGAAAGGTATGGTTAGGGTAGCCTAGGGGGCTAAGGCGTGGGGTATTTATGTACTCCCGACTGAAGGAGGTGATGATTTAATCCCGAAAAATGTTTTTCTTTATTTTTTTTTTATCAAATCATGCGAAATGAAAAATCAGCAATATATATTATTTTTAATGAGCAATTACCTATTTAGTTAGTTACCTGATTAAATAATACCTCATTAAATATTGTTTATTTTGAGATCAAAGAAAAGGTATGAAAGGTAGGTGGACTGATACTGGTAACAGTAGGTGCCCCGAAGTCGGGGCGGGCATGACTGCCTCTACTGCGGTCATCGAGTCATCTGTAGTTATCGAGTCGAGCCGATAAACTTTTATATTCATTGTATTATTGTGGTCCACTCGCGTAGTCGTCAAATGACAATGGCACAGTAAAATTAGAACAGTAAGGAAAATATTACACATCTTACGTTGACTAAGTTTCTAGTACTTACTGGACTGATTAGTTGGAATGTGAAGCCATCGTATATTTACAATTACTAGTAGTGAGCTCGGCTATCATTGTGCCGATTGTCGTAACGGCCAATGGCCTGATGGCCGAAAGCCTCTCGGCTCTCGGCAGTATTCCTCGATACAGCTCGTATTGTGAGGAGGTTCCTGTTTCTGCAACCCTAACCACCGGTAGCTTAGTTTTTTCAGCCAATCAGTGAGCCAGGCACAGTTTTATATCAATCAAAGTAATAAAATTGGAATAACTTTTTTTCCAAACCATTATATAATACTTCCTTAATGTGGATGCTTAGCATGAGGCGGGAAATTTTATAATATATGGGTCAAAATAGCTTTTTGAGTTAGATGCCTGCAATAAGGATCATTCACATAACAAAATGATAACTTTTTTATTTCTACTGAGGATGCACATAACCTTTTTGAGCATAATGTTTTTTAAATTATTAATATCCATCAATAAATGACGAAGTTATTAAAGTTTTAAAAACAGCTTAATTAATACGCTCGCTCCCGCTTGTACATTAACGTTGACATCATAATTCGGCCACCACGCAACTGGATATTTGTCAGTTTGTAACCTTTTCACGGCTTAACCACTGAACAGATTTAAATACAATTTGGCAGGGAGATAGTTCAATTAGTGGAGAAGGACAAAGGATACTTTTGAACGTAAATGATCCTCATTGCTCAAAAATGCAATTATATTAGATTTACATACCTCGGTGATACCGCTCAATAAATTTGACAGCGATAGCTCAGAAGTATCACCTCACCTGCCAGCTTTATAAAAATAAGTCCTTATGCACGGTGCCGAGATTCCAATATTGCGATATTCCGAGATTTATGCCCTAGGTACAATACCAGAAGTATGGAGAGGAAATAAATGGTGGTGCTCTTCTTCAAAAAAGGCGATAAGGCCCTATTGAAGAACTACCGCCCCATATCCTTCCTAAACCACGTTTATAAGTTGTTTTCGGGGGTCATTACGAATTGTCTTGCACGTAGGTTTGAAGACTTCCAGCCTCCCGAAAAAGCTGGTTTCCGTAAAGGCTTTAGTACCATAGATCAAATACATATATTCAACCGTTATGCCTTGTGTATGATGACTGTGAAAAAGCCTTAAATTCAGTTGAGACATGGGCGGTATTACAGAGTCTACAGCGGTGCTAAATCGACTATCGCTATATCGAATTGTTGAAAGTGATTGTACAGCAAAGCCACTATGTCAATCCGAGTACAGGAAGAGAGTACGAGATCAATCCAGTTGTAGAAGGGTGAAAGACAGGGTGACGTAATTTCCCCGAACCTTTACCACTGCAATGGAGGATGTGTTCAAGCTCTTGAACTGGAAGGGTTATGGCATCAACATCAACGGTGAACACATCTCTCACCTTCGACTTGCCGACGAAATAGTCATAATGGCGGGAATCGCTGAAAGCTTTAAACATCATGCTCAATGATCTCAAGAGTTTCTTAACAGGTCAAGATGAAAATATACAAGACAAAAATTATGTCTAATATTCATATTCCGCCAATACCCATTTTACCCACAATATTATTGGGAACACTGCTCTCGAAGTTGTAGACAAGTATGTTTACCTAGGAAAAATTGTCCAACAAGGTAGGTTCAACTTCGACACAGAGGTCAACGGAAGAATCCAACTCGGCTAGACAGCATTCGGGAAGCTACGGCATATCTTCAAGTCCAGAATACCTCAGAGTCAGAGTCTTAAGACGAAAGGATTTCAATCAATGCGTGTTACCAGTGATGACATACGGAACATAGACGTGGTCTTTCACTGCTGGCCGCATAAATAAGCTCAGAGTCACTCAGCAAGCTATGGAATGAGCTATGCTTGGAATTTCTCTACGAAACAGGATCCGAAAAGAGGACATTCGTAGGAGAACAAAAATATGTATATAGCTCGTAGAGTTAGTAAGTTGATGTGACAATGGGTAGGCCACATCGCTTGAAGAACCGATAACCGATGGGGATGGAAGTTTCTAGAGTGGCGACCACTAACTGGAAGGGGACACCATGCAGGACGACCTCCCACCAGATGGACCGGCGACCTGGTCAGAGTCACTGGGCGCTGCTGGATTCAAGCGGCCCAAAACCGCTCGAAGTGGAAGTTAATGGGGGAGGCCTATGTTCAGCAGTGGATATCATTAGGCTGATATGATGATGACTAAAAATGGTAGGTAAAGAGGGCATTTTATTGAGAAATTCTACAATTATTGTAAAACGTGATGGAAGAAAACCTGTTTATTTGTCAAATAACATATAATATCTCGATTGAGGGCTATATTTTTGCCTCAATTTTCATTTTATGAGGACGCCTTGTTTTTTTTAAATTATATTAAGTTTGTTGCATTGTGATATATCGCTAAGTTTAATAAGTAATTAAAGTTATATAGTTTTGTTAACGTGGTGATCACTGTAGTGAACAAGAATTTAAAAAATACATAAAAAGTAATTTAAAAAACGGTCGATAAAATTCAACATAGTTTCCCTCCTTTTAATTTGTGCACATTATGAAAGCTCACAGCTGTATAAGAGTAGGATACTAACTCCTGTCTGTCCATTTGTCACAGCCTGTTTTCTCCGAATTTATAGAACACAAATTGTATTTAGATAAAACGCTTAGTTTCGTGACCCGACGACAATTACCTAAGTAGCGTATGTAAAAGAATTCTGGTTTTGGGAGACAATTACCTAACCTGAGAAATATTATCGTAAGTATCAACTTTTAAAAATAAATATCTTGAGACATTTTTCACACACGGCTACCTGATTCCAAACTAAGCAGAACTTGTAAATACATATCTAAATAGTATAAAAAGAAGTCGTTTTCCGCGTCTGTTTGTCTCTCTGTTTATCAACTCTAAACCACGCAACGGGTTTTGCAGTTTTAACCATAAGATAGATCCTCATTAGTACTACGTAAAGAGAAGATGCCACACATCACAACTATGTTCCGTTCAAGTGAGGCCATCCGGCCACACTTGTTGTTGTAAAACGATGAACGAAACGCGTAAGCGCCGTGAAAATAATGGTGTTTGCGAGAAAAATACTCCTAAAAGCTTTCTAATAGCGCTACGTGTTTCTACTGTCTGCTTAGACGACTAATTATTGTTTCAGTGCTAAAGAAACCTTTAGTCGACTCTAAAGAAATGGGACATAAGCTTTGCTTATGATAGCACCTCTATACGTGGTAATAATAGCTCAATGCTTTACAGCAAATAATTATCATTCATATTTTAAATGATATCACAGATTTAAAATTAGCAAGAAACAGTCGCGATACCGCGATCGGGTGGCGTGGGCGGTCGCGCAAATCGCTCCACTGACACCACATTATGACATTGTACCCGTGCGAAGCCGGGGCGGATTGCTAGTACTTACTATACATATTTACACTCAGACTCGGGACATGCAAACATGTTCATGCACACAGATGCATATCCTTGGTGGGAATCGAACATAAGATCGGCGGCGTGGAATCTTAACCAACTACGCCAACTGGCCCGTCAAAAGTTTTTTAAAGTATTTGAAAAAATATATTTGTAATGTTTGTCTGCAGTTTGTCTACTGTTTACATTTTTACTGTGTCCCATTCAAACAGTGTCGTTCTCGCGGAAATGTTTAGATGGCGGTGTATCACGTTTAATTGTTTCTTTGCAATGACGCACTTCTAAATAGAGGGAGCTAGTATTTTTTGTTTGCTTAGTTCCTGTAATTTCCGCTAATATTATGTGAAAATGTGGCGCAAGGGTGAAAACTGAAATCTGCTCGAGAGTATTCTGGGCCTTAAGCATATTTCGAGATTTTTAGTTGGCAACATTAAAAAGAAGAAAAGAAAGAAAATGGCCGTCGTTTGTGTCGCCTCGGATTTGTTGAGACTTTTACAAATTACTCGTTGATTGAGCAGATAAAATGCAAAGTTTTCTTAGAGTAGTAATAAGTGCAGTGAATTTTGATTTAAACATTATAAGGAATTCGTTAGTATCAGGAATTATGTAAGGATACAGTGATAAGTCGTCCCTTCGATAAAGACAGACAAATGAATGAAGATGGGAGACTCTCATTTGTTATTGTTTATAACGATTATCTTATTGATACGATATTCTATGCAAGCAGCAAGCAACGAATGTCCACATAAATGTGATTGCCTGGTGCAGTACGTGGATTGTTCAAATAAGAATTTCGTGTCTGTGCCAAAAATTCCTAAGTGGGTGGAACAATTGGATCTTAGTTATAATAGATTGAATGAGAATATAACGGAAGTCTTCGACAAACTGCAGAACATGACGGAGTTAAAATTGGATAAAAATGCTTTGCATCACATTCCTAATCTCCTACAACATGAACAACTACAAGAACTTAGTTTGAATAGAAATAGTATTGAATCTATTGATTCTGGTCGATTTCCAGCAAATAGTTCCATGCGAATACTGAATTTAAATAGCAATCACATTACAAGTATAGAAGATGGAGCCCTGAACAATTTAACCAATTTAGAAATATTGAAGCTAAACCGAAATGAAATAAAGTCCCTTCCAAACCACTTATTTAAGTATCAGACCAACTTAAGAACATTGGAACTGAACCACAACAAGCTACATGTTATCAATGGTCTACTTTTTCAAGGCCTATCCAATTTGACTACTCTGAAATTAAGGTATAACAATATTGACAATATTATGGATGGTGCCTTTTTTGGATTTAAATCAGTTAATTTATTACAATTAGATCATAATAAAATACGAAGTATTTCAAAAGGATGGATGTATGGACTAGAATCTCTGATAACATTGTCATTGTCCAACAACATGATATCAGAAATTGTTTTTGGCAGTTGGGAACTATGTACAAACTTAGAAGTTTTAGATTTGTCACATAATTATTTGATTGTCATAGAAGGAAGAGCCTTTCAGCATTTAATAAACCTTCGGACACTAAATTTAAGTAACAATAATATATCTTCTATCTCACAGGAAGCATTTAGTTACATGATTCATTTACAAACACTGCACCTGAACAATAACAAAATATCATGGACAGTAGAAGATATGTCTGGTCCATTTTCTAAATTACAAAACCTGATGGTTTTTAGTTTAGCTGCTAACCATATTAAATCTATCAATTCAAGAGCTTTTGAAGGACTTTCTAATTTGGTTGAACTAGATTTGAAAGGGAATAATATAACATCAATTCAACAACATGCATTTGATTCCATGTCAAAACTCAGAAAATTACACTTGAACTCTTCATCCCTATTGTGTGATTGCAATTTGTTGTGGATTGTCAAGTGGATCAAAGATAAGGCTGATCATAAATATATAACAGCTTTCTGTGCTTATCCTGCTGATGTTAGAGGTACATCAATCACTAAACTGAAAGAAGAAAACTGTGGTGATTCACCAAAGCCAAAACTTGTAGAACATCCAAAAACACATCTTGCTATTAAAGGTCGTTCAGCTAATTTAGTTTGTTCAGCAACTTCAAATCCTTTTAATAACATGACATTTTTATGGAGAAAGAACAATGGTAATGTGAGTAATCCAACAGTTTATGAGAATATTACATTGGCTTCAAATGGTCAACCACGAGCTACATCTGTCTTAGTTATACCCAATGTGACACATGCAGATGGTGGTAAATATCAATGTGTGGTTAGTAACAATTTTGGTACAACATATTCCACAAAAGCCAAAGTTAATATTGTAACATTTCCGCGATTTATAAAAATGCCAACTAACGTTACTGTAAAAACTGGTGAGACAGTTACACTAAATTGTGCAGCTACTGGAGATCCAACTCCAGAAATATCTTGGAAAAAAGATGGTGGTAATGATTTTCCTGCGGCTAGAGAAAGAAGGATGAATGTTATGCCTACAGACCATCTATTTTTTATAGTAAATGCTAAGACTACAGATATGGGTGTATATAGCTGTGCAGCTAAGAATCCTGCTGGCACAATAATAGCTAATTCAACATTGACTGTTTTACAAGAACCATCTTTTGTTAGAGTCATGGAAAATAAAGAAGTTACAAGTGGAGATTCTGTTGTATTACAATGTATGATATCTGGCTCACCCAAACCTATTTTGAAGTGGCTCAAAGATGGAACTCCTATTGCTCCTTCAGAACGTCATTACCTTACTGCAAATGATCAATTGTTGGTCATAATTGGAGCTGAGGCAAATGATGCTGGCCGATATGAATGTGAGATTACTAATGCATTGGGCACTAAAAAGGATATGACAGAGCTACGAGTATTGCCACCTGTTGCAATAATGGTGAATGAGGAGGATATGACAGGAATTATTATTATAACTGTTGTATGTTGTGCAGTGGGTACTTCTATTATTTGGGTAGTAATAATATACCACACACGTAGACGCATGGCACGTGCTGTGCATACTTTTCCTGCTGAAAGTATAAAAATGACACATATTGTGCATAGTGATAGTGATTCGCCACAAATGTTCTCAGACAATGTATCAGAGCATTCTTCGTGCAAAGATAGTGGGACAGGCGATTCGGCAAAACAAACAAGCTTTGACGGAGTGCCTATGGATAGAAGTGAACAAGTACATTTTGAGACTGCTGTTTGCCGTAGTTATTCTCCAGTGGCTGAAGCACATAAACTTCTTCCATCATCTTTTAAACCATCTATTCAAGTGTGTGTAAATACATCTGTAACTCCAGCTACTTATAGTTTTTCTAGTCACAGTGGTAATGTTTAGGCTTATTTTAAAGATGTTTCTTTTGATAGTTTTTTATTTAATACCCATTGCAATTTCACTGATTACATATTTGTGTCAAATATGACTTCTGATGTGTTGTAGTAAGTCTTGATTAATCTATGCTTTTACAAAATGTATGTAGGTAACAAATCAGTTTTTACAAATGTATGAAACCGATACCTTATAGTCTTTGCAACAGGAATGCACTTTATTGAGCATCACATAATGTTCAATCCTACCTACTTGTATTAAAAATATTGAACAGGTGTGTAATTTATGTAAAAGAATTTAAAATATGAATTTCTGAACAAAGTAATACAAAGTAGGTATGTAGGTAAAGTATGTAATAGGTAGGTAGGTAGCTGGCCTTTTGAATCATGGGGAAATCTTAAACCAAACTCCTTTTCTGTTGGTATCTGGAAAATTGTGTATGTTATATGCCTTATATGATAATCATCTCAGTTAAATAAAACTTATTCGCCCTTATTAGAAAAGAAGGTTGTCAAGTATAGTGAAACCCAGGTTGGAGCTATCTTAAAACCTGAGTTTTCTTGATTAAATATGTTGCTATAATATGGAACGTGCACAAAACACATAGCTGGTATTCGCTTTTGAATTTGTGTTTGCTTTGTTTAAACAAAGTTTATTAAAAAGAAAGTGTTTTTTGTTAAATAAAGTTTATTAAACAAAGCAAATACAAATTCAAAAGCGAATACCAGGTAGGTATGTGTTTTTCAATTTGTATTTGCTTTTTTGGCCACACTTACGTTCCATCTGCCTTGTTCTGTAATCTGTGGCTATTCACTTTTCCACATGTACCTAGTTCTTTACAATACCTAAGCATAAAACATATTTTTGGCCCTATTCTATTCAACTAAAGCGTTAAAAAACTTAGAAATGGTAAAAAATAAACGAGAACATACTCATACTACTTACTCATCATATAAGTAAGTACCTATATATCAAACGAAACTATAATACTATGTAAATGGTCATGTTTTTATGTACCACCTTAATGTCATTGTCAAACAATTATGTTATTTTTCTGACCAACTTTATTTTTAGGTTTGCTACCTTTTTTGATTATGATTTGCAAATTGTAGTTAGTGAAAAGGCATTGGCATTAGGCAACTATAACTTGATTGCTTAGTACAAAATGTAACAAACTTGCCAGTATTGGTTTTGATGTAAAAGACTGAATGTCATTTAAGTATCGATAATTAAGATAATTGTTGTTGTAATATTTAATTGAATAGGCAATAAATGTATGTATTTTAAAGTAATATTTGTTATCAGCATGATTTAATGTTTTTCTAGAATCTATGTTAGGTAGATAGGTATATGATAGAACGTAACTTGTACGATTTGATTCTGACAACGGACAGCTCGCGCAATATTACATGTTTAAGTAATAATCGCATTTATCTTATTAAAATAGAGTTGCTCAAACAAACCTATTTTTTACATACTATTTGCTACTCTATTAGTAATAAATTGCATTAAGACTATTGTTACTTAATCATGGAAAAATACTCTGGTACGTGAGCAGATTCCTTTGTCTAATCAAATCGATCCATAAGCTTAAAATTGAGTTAAATACCCTCATGGGACAGTAATCGCAACTGCTAGGGATACCTACCGAAAATTGTTGAAGGTTTATATAAAATTTATCTTAAATATTCACAATTGGAGCAATTGTGTAAAATTATAGATGGATTATACAATTACATTAGATATACAGGGAAATTTTAGACGGGTCAGTAAGGGCAGCTACCTTAAGGGTTGAAGCTACGCGAATATGGTCTTAAGTGACTTAATTAGTCAAACTTAAACTTAGTTAACTTCGTCACATAGAGCCTTTTGATCCTTGTCAGAGACTGGATCGATTAAGCTAATAAAAATATTTTTCAAAATTCACCAACTTCTCGTTGACTGTACCTTTTTTCAAAAATCTGTAAATGCCGATTGCAATAAATCTAAAATTAAAGGACTCACTCACTTAAGACCATATTCGCGTAGCTTCAACCCTTAAGAGGACTCAATTCGTCATACTTTTCATACAAAACCTCTGTACTTATTATGGCGTTGTTAAACATTTTATCTAGCCGTGTAATTTAAAAAAAGTGTGAAACAAATTCAGTCAAAGCCTCCGAAAAACAGCGTTTTTGCCTGAACTTTAGCCATATCTAATGTACCTATAAATTGTAAAAGTAAAGAAAACATTTAGATACCAGGCTTGCAAATGTATTGGAGATTCTAAATAACTAACTTTTTTATCACAAACTTGTAAGATTTTTTCACAAGAAGTATACTCCTGGAACAAGTTTTACCTAGCGAAGCGGCTGCGAGTGATCAGCGGAATTTACAGACTGATAACCGACGGCTCTGATGCTATCTCTCTTTTTTCACAGTCAAACATTACGTTGGATGAAACAACAAGCTTTTAGACTATGCTCGCGTTGAAGTTGCGCCGGCCACAGAGGGCCGCCTTAAGGTAGCTGCCCTTACTGACCCGTCTAAAATTTCCACCCTGTATAAATTCAATAGTGGATTATTCTGAATAGATTTACTTAATTTTTATTTCTTTCAATGTCTGCTGGTCAAATTTCTTCTTTTTACCCGACTGACTCGGAAGGAGGGCTATGTTTTTCGAGTGTATGTATGTTTGTATGTCTTATTTCTTTGGCACGCTCTGCATTCTAAACGGCTTGATGGATTTAAACATATGAGGTGTCATTCGATTCGTCTTAACTGTGGGAGTGAATTAGGGTATATTATATTAATATGGTGTCTACGAATAAAAAAAGGGGGGTATTGAAACATTTTAATATAATATTTTTAATGCAAAATGAATTACTACATCCAAAAACTATAAATCCCAATAAATTTCTCGCTTTAAAAAACCCTGCCCCTGCACTAAAAAGTGTTAAATAATAATTTTAACTATAATTCTCTGTCTTATCTCGTAAGGGCCTTAGTGTAAGCGATTTTTGTAATTAAGTCTAATATTTTAATAAAAAAGCGTGGGCAGGGCTCTTTAAGGCGTAATTTTTAGGTATTTTAACTATAATTTATTGGGTATAGTTTTTGGGTGAAGTAATTAATTTTGAATTAAAATATTATCTTTAAATATGTCTTAACAGTTTAATAAGTGTTACTTTAGTTGCTTATATCTTTGAAAACACTTTATGAACACTTTACGAGGTTTTGTCACAGAATATTTCTTGATTGTATTGATGTCAGCTATCGAGTTTTATTTAAGTCATTACTCACCAGTGGACGCCATTTTGAAATAAAATCAAAATGGCGGAATTATATTAATTAATTGCCAGGCTCCATACTAAAATCTTCCAACCCTTTATAACAATAACGAATAGACTTGAAACCTGTGAATAGGTAATGTAAGTTGGTTATATTTTATGTATGATTCACACCCAACGGAGCGCATTTCATAAAGCGATAACGAAATTAAAGTAGCTGTACTTAAAGTTAATTTTGCATCGAACCTATTCATCTTAGAATTCGGGCGGCTACGCTCGTCTTCGCGCATATTCCGCAGTAGCTATCTGGGTCCGCGCGTTTTCCATAGCAGCCGTTCAGATCCGCGCGCATCCTGCGAAATTGTTGGCCCAGACAAAGTACTTTTTATTGCGTTTGCGCGAATTGAAACGCTACAAAATGTATGAGATTGACATAAGGATGTGCTAGATCCTAGCGTAACCAAATGTCAATCTCAAAAGTACTGTGTGTAGGGGTGCTGGTGGGCTACCGCTGCGTGCGCTCCGCTCATGTATGAATAGTACTTAAGATTATATAATCGTAATGTTTATTCGTAGTTATCTTAAGTGGAAATTTATGTTAATATAATTGGATTGAGTGAGAAGAATATAGGCACAATAATCCCTGTAGTTTTGTAAAATTAATAACATAGGTACTAACTTTATAAATTTATGTGGCTTGTTGTTAAAAATGATGGCCCATTGAACGTGATGAGACCTTTTATGTCCCTAACTTAAAACAAACTGCTATCACATTGGATTTGATCATTTCTTTTATTACAGACTAGCTGTCCACCGCGATTTCACCCGCGTTCCCGGGATAAAAAGTACCCTATAACAGTCTGGGATAGTCTAGCTTCCTATTAGCACAGAATTTAATAATAATTGCTATTAGTGAAAGAATTCGAATCCGACAGAGTAGTTCCAGAGATTAGCGCGTTTAAACAGAAATATCTGCTTTATTATTTATTAGTATAGATTTTGGATGATTTAGTTTTGGATTCTCCTCTCACTTACCTACTAGAAATCATTCTAATTTTGCGAAGTTGGCGCCACTTAACATCTACCTTTCTTGAATATAAATCATTCC
Organism: Polyploca ridens; assembly: GCA_951394255.1. Taxonomy (NCBI): domain Eukaryota; kingdom Metazoa; phylum Arthropoda; class Insecta; order Lepidoptera; family Drepanidae; genus Polyploca; species Polyploca ridens. Next base: position 7,679,590 of record OX596247.1, read on the forward strand.
AGGGGCTGGATGATGATTGAGTGACGTGGCAACAATGTGTAAGGTATACTGTTATGGCATCTTTAGATAGGTATTTATTCCGTTCGTAGAAAATTAAGTTTTTTATAATAAATGAGCCTTTTTTTGTTTCTTATCAAGATACCAACATGTTTTTGTTTTGAACCTAACTGTAGATCTAGCTAATAGTAATATAATTTATTTTGTACGTAATATGTATAACAATGGCCCTGATTCTGTTGATCACAACTAAACTAATTTTAATGTTACTATGTCTCTTTCTAACAAAGAACATAAGAAAAGGATGTAAGAAATTTAGTCCTGTCAAATTAGTCCAATGCTTGTTTTCAATATAAATTTAGTCGCCATCTAGCACGGTTACGCCTAAATACACGCAAAATAAGACGGCAAAGATTAATTTGACAACTTTAAATATGGTTTATCCTTTTTCAATAATGTTCGTAAGAAAGAGATGAGATGTGACTAAAATTAGTTTAGTGCGATTTACAACAGAATCGGCACCAATGTCTCATAATATATCTATGTCTCATGGAATAAATAACTTATATTAGGCTATTATTATAATAACATTTATTATGTCCATTGTTTACCTAACTTTTATGAATAAGAATATTTTAAGTATGTTGGTTTGGTACTAAGTATGGTATCTACCTAGCCTACAAGAAATCACAAGTTTGTAAATTTACCCTACCTTTCTATGCAGTGTGAATTCGTAGATTTGACATGAATAATGAGAATAACATGCTGTTTTGTATTGTTTATATAATGTAAATAGTAATATTAACTATATAAAGGTACTTTATGGAATAAAGTTGTCAAAGAAAATAAGCTTTTATTTGTAACAAGACACATAATCGACATTAAAATGACGTGCAGTCTTCATATTTAAAGGCGTACAGGCATCTCATTGAAAACCTAGTTTAGTAAAATGGAAGGTCATCAAATAATGGGATCCGTTGACCGTTTCACGAAACCTAGTTCCTTTCAAGGCTTCGTATGCTTACCACCTTAGGCCACATCATCACTGACCATGTTGAAGATTGTGGTTAAACACAGCCCTATAATAGTGAAAAACTTAACCTTAAGTGCTTATTACACCTTCCTATTTGTAGGATCCTAACTAAACTAGGATCCTAACTGGGATCGCTCTGACTAGGAAGCAGCTGTTCTAACTGCGATTACACCTTCCTATTTCCTAGTTAGGAACCTAGTTAGGATCCTAAAAATAGGACGGTGTAATAGTTACTTTAACCTTATAATCTGACTTCATATAATTCTTATGCTATTTTTTTAATGAAATTATTTAAATCTAGTAATAGGATAATTAATTGATTGATCTTTTTGTATTAGAAAATGTTTTTCATAATTGCACGCCTCATCATCATCATATAATGTCCCACTGCTGAGCACAGGCCTCCTTTCACAAATGAGGGAAAGGGAATGGGCACCACCACGCATGCCCACTGCGGATCGGTGGAGGTAGGCTAGTGGTCAACCCACTGTTGGAATTTGTCAAGCCGCCTAGGAGGCATCCAACTAGCTTAACGACTATCACAATTAAGTGATAACCGGGACCAAAGGCTTTACGTGCCTTCTAAAGCACGGAAACGCTTGATTTGAAATACCACTAGGCGGTCACCCATCCAGGTACCGACCACGACGGTGGTAACTTAACTTTGCCGATCGATTAAGAACGGCTAATCATGCTACACCACGAGCGCTTCATATTGCACGCCTTTTATAGGTTTATTACAGTGGAACTCCTACATGTTAACATCTTTTATATATTATACCTGTAGTAACGCAATAAATATTGTGATTTCATTTGATTTGATAAAAATCACCATTTCGCTGAAACCACTCACGTTATGCTCGTTAGGGTCGGCTCATACCGAGACTTGACGCGAAGAGACGCGGCGCTCTATGTTGAGAGTTTGGTTGGTCCAGATCCATACAAATGCCCATGGTCCTTTACTTATATTTTAAGAGCGGAGATAAAAAAATTAAGGCTCGTTTTATAGAACGAAATCAAAACTCAGATAAAGTCTCAAGAATAGATAGTGTTAATCAAAAATAAACCTAATATCATTGGTGCATCTTCCAAATTAAATTGATTCAATCTCAACTTGAGCATTGATTGACGTACTAGAATACGGACCTAGTCATAAGTAGTCACTCGGAAACGCGGGGTGAAAGCTAGCATCAGAAAATACTTTCTTACTACAACGTGTATTATACCTAATAATAATTTATTGGTCACCATCCCAAATATACATAATATACAGGTCGTTGTTTTGGTGAGCAATAAAAAGCAAAAAAAAACATTCTGTATAATATATTATTACCTACGCCTACGCCAATTTCAACTGTCTACCTATTACGGTTCATGAGATATAGCCCACTGGTGGATGGACAGTGTTTTGTTGTGTGTTCTCCATTATAAATCAAACAAGTACTTAATTTAATATTGCTTATATTTCAGTCGGTCTTCCATCTTGTATGAAAAATTAACATGACATTCTAACTATGTGTTGCCAGCTCTGGTACCATAAACATCCCCCCTTTACACAACAAAAGGCAGTATATACTAAATAATATTATATACTAATTTTCTGGATCAGTACTATCAACATAATCCTTAAACTTATTAGGTATCTTAACAGGACGTCCACTGCGGGTTACATATTGTTTAGTACCATTGGACCCTGAATTACCAGGTAGGGTGATGCCCTCTGATGGCATGGCTCTTTGGGAGCTGGAAGTAAATACATCAGTATGAACTGTTTTGTTAATAAACTGTTGCTTTGATGTGATTATATGATTGTCAGCATCAACACAGGGTTCATTGGTAGTTTCATGTAACAAAGCATCAGGTTGAACATAAGGTGTGTTATTGCTACTCTCTACTGGCGAAATGTTCGGTACATTATGATCATAGATTGTATTTTCATTCTCAACATTATTAGAATTATCACAAACATTCCTTAGTTTAATGTATTTTCTATTTCTTCTATACATATTCTTTTTCTCATCGCTCACTATATACGACCGCGGCTCATCACATTTCTTTACAATTTTCCCTTTTATCCAGTTAGCATCTAGTGATTTCTTAAAATAAACTTTTTGATCAATATTTAAATCTGGGAGAAGTTTTGACTGTTTATCATAATATTTTTTAACAGAATCTAAGTGATTGTAGTAATTATGATTATAATTAGAGATTTTAGGTTTAAGATTAGTCTTTGAAATTGGCAATAATGAATTTAAGTTTCTAGAAAATAATAATTGGGCAGGAGATGGCATATATGGTTTAGGAGTATTGCGATAATTTAACAAACCTAAGTATGGATCTGATTCATCCTCTTTACATTTTTTGTATATGTTTTTAAATATTTTTACAGCACTTTCACTTTGCCCATTTGATTGTGAATGTTTTGGACTAGATTTAATGTGTTCAAACTGGTAGTGGGCTGCAAAAGCTTTGAATTTTTCTGATGTGAATTGTGTTCCACAATCAGTGGCTACAAATGCTGGGATGCCATGTCTTGCAAATATAGATTTACAGTTTATTATTACACAATCACTTGACAAGTTATCTAATTTACATACTTCAATGTACTTTGAATAATAGTCCATGAATACCAGAAAGTCTTTGTTATCAAGAGTACAGATGTCAATGCCAACCTTGTGCCAAGGATTTTTTTTACATCATGATTTATGAGTGGTTCTTTCTGTGTGTTTGGGTTATACTTAGCACAAGGTTCACACTGTTTTACAAACAATTCAAGATCTTTATTTAAATTAGGCCAGAAAATACATGACCTAGCTCTGATTTTACAAGTGTTTAATCCTACATGTCCATGATGCAAATGTTTTAACATTTCAATTTTAAGGGATTCTGGTATCACAATTAAGTTACTTTTAAATACAATACCATCTAAAGTGCTTAACTCATCTCTAAAAGTCCAAAATATCTTTATGTTTGAATCTACATCATTAATATTTTTCGGCCACCCATTTTTAATATGAGACATGACTATTTTAAGTACATTATCTAGTTCTGTTGCTCTTTGAATTTTCTTTAATTGTATTCTAGATACAGGTAAACATTCTGTTTGAAGTTTAACATGACAAATAATATTCTGATGCAGTTGTTTAAACTTGGTATCTACTTTTGCAACACAACTACGAGACAAAGTGTCTGCAATGAATAGCAATCTGCCTGGTTTGTATTTTACATCTAAATTGTAACCTTGCACAGCCAACATCATTCGTTGCAATCTTGCTGGTACTTTATATAAAGGTTTTTTAAACAATGTTTCTAATGGTTTATGATCAGTTTCTACATATACTTTGCGACCATAAGTGTATTGATGCATTTTGTAACAGCCAAAAACTATTGCTAGCATTTCTTTTTCTAATTGACAGTAATTTTGTTCAGTGGAATTAAGAGATCGAGAGCCAAATGCAATTGGTTTGTCATTTTGTAAGACAACTGCCCCTAGTGCTGTTGATGAACTATCTACAGACAAGACAATACTTTCATTAGTGTTAAAATAGGCTAAACATGGACTGTTACATAGTGCTTTCTTTAATGTGTTTATTGATTTTTCTTGGTTGCTGTCCCAGGTGAATACAGCATCTTTTTTCATCAAAATACGGAGGGGTTCATTAATTTTAGAATAGTTTGGAATGAAGCGAGAAAGGTAATTACACATTCCTAGAAATCTTTCCAGTTCTTTTTTATTTTCAGGATGTTTCATGTTCATTACTGCCTGCACTTTACCAGGATCTGGAGATACACCCTTTGCAGAAAACTTGTGACCAAGAAAAAGGAGCTCTGTTTCAAAAAATTTACATTTCGATTCATTGAATTTAATGCCATTTTTCAAAGCTATATCCATTACTTGTTTTAATCTTTCCTTTAATTCCTCCACTGACTTTGCATATATACATAAATCGTCGATGTATGGAATCACTCCATCTACATTTTCAAACATTTGAGTAATTATTCTACTAAATTCTTCTGAAGCTGAACTTATACCAAATGGTAGTCTTTTGTACCTATACCTTCCAAACGGTGTTATAAATGTACATAGATCAGAACTTGTGTCATTTAAATTAAGCATCCAAAACCCATTTGATGCATCAAGTAATGCAAACACTTTAGCATCTTGCATCTTACTTTTAATTTCATCTAGAGTAGGTAACTGATATTTGGGTGGTATGATATATTTGTTCAATGCTCTTGGATCAATGCACATTCTCAACTTTCCATTTGGTTTGCGAACAGGAACTAAGTTATTTACCCATTTTGTAGGTTTGGTTACCTTCTCAATAACGCCTAACTTTTCCATTCTATCCAGCTCCTGGCGCATTTCAGGCAGTAATGAAAATGGAACTCGTCTAGCTGCTTGTACCGTTGGGACTGCATCACTGCTGAGCTGTATATTCACCGTTCCAGGAATGCAACCAAGACCACCATCGAATAGCTTACTGTAATCAGTTTTTAAAGATTTAATTAAACTCACAGTTTTATTATCTTTACAAGTTACATTATATATATTTACCAAATTAGTGTTGGCAGTAAGAAAATTATAGTTCAAACATGTTTTACAACCAAGGAGAGTAGGAACATTACCTTCAATGATGATGAATTTTACAGTGTATTTCAATTTATTTGGATGTACAATTTCTAACCAACATGTGCCTTTAACAGGTACACATTTTCCATCAAGTTGTATTATTTTCTTATCACATGGTAAAATTTCTGAATGTTTTAAATTAAGTTGTTTACATACCTCACTACCAATAACATTGCAAGCTGCACCGGTATCCATTTTAATTTGTAATTTTGTATCTCTCACAGTAAATTCTTGTAGGATTTCATTACCAACATAACCAATGAAAAAATCACCTTCAGTTTCATCTTCTTCATCTAATGTGTGTACTGGTTTTATAGAACTGCGACACACTTTTGCAAAATGATTCTGTTTCTTACACTTGATGCATGTTTTTCTGAATGCTGGACACTGATTTACTCCGTGGGTCAAACCACAGTTCCGACAATTTCTTATTGTTTTACCTTTATTCTTATTTATTAGTAGAACATCTTGGGCAGTCTCGGACTGTGTTTCGCCTTTGTCCTGGACATACCTTATTGATGCCTCTACACTGAGTAGGAATTTCATTACATAACTTAGGGTCAGTTTATTGTCGTCCTCTGACATAAGTTTTGTCTTTAGACTGTTGTATTTTGGGTCAAGACTGGCTATGATTTTCGATGCCGTCAAGCTTTCTCTTAGATCTTTAAATTCGCAATTGTTTCCAAGATTTATAACTTTTTGGAAGTAATCCTCTAATCTCATATTGTTCTGTGTTATGGTAAAAAACTCATTCCTTTGAATAGTTAGATTTCTTTTCGGTGTAAAATAATTTTCGAATTTTTGAAGAACTTCCAAGAAAGTCTCGTTTCCGTTGCAATTAAAAGAATTAAAAATTCTTAAACCTTGCTCACCAATGTAGTTAAGTAATATGCTTATTTTCCTCTTGTCCTTTGCATCATCTAAGGCGTTGGCCGTTAGGTATATTTCCAGTTTTTGTTTATACAGTTTAAAGTTTTCGGCGAGGTTTCCTTCAAACTCCATCCTAAAGAATGGTGGGCTGGACACACCTGACACCATGTTTTGTTGTGTGTTCTCCATTATAAATCAAACAAGTACTTAATTTAATATTGCTTATATTTCAGTCGGTCTTCCATCTTGTATGAAAAATTAACATGACATTCTAACTATGTGTTGCCAGCTCTGGTACCATAAACAGACAGCGGAGGCTTAGTAATAGGATCCGGAGCCCTAAAAATATACGCGTCGACTTGTAAACCTCCTCCTTTTTTTCGTCGGTTTAAAAGTAACTGTGCAGAATTTCTAGTTAGTACAGCTACTCGATCACGAATCCCCCCACCATACAGAAATCACCTAGAATAAAAGCATTATTTTTTTAACCATCCGTTGCCGTCCTGGTCCTGGGCCTATGTTGAATATTAAATTTGATCTCGGAGAGAGTCAATATTGTAACTTAGTATTTTTTTTTCAGCCAGGGTACGGCCAGCCTGCTTATGGAGGTCAGGCCCCAGGTGCCCAGCCTGCTTATGGAGACCAGGTCCCAGGCGCCCAGCAACTAGAAATAGGTCATGGGCCATATCCATCAATTGGACAAGGAGGTGGTATTTCACCACAAGTTCAACAATGGTTTCGCGCTGTTGACAAAGACCAATCTGGATTCATAACAGCAGTAGAATTAAAAGCTGCGTTAGTCAACGCACAAGGAAAAACATTCTCAGAAACTGCGTGTAATTTGATGATTGGTAAGTTAATTTTTTTTTCAACACTTTCTCGTATATGGGTCGTCCATTAATCACGTGAGGTTTTTTAGATCACTTTTTGACCCCCCCTGCCCCCATGCGATATATGGTGAGGTTTTAGGCTAACCCTCGCCCCCCTACCAAAATCTGGCAGGCACATCTGTTGTCTCCCACACACGCACGGTTGAAGCACGGATGTGTCCGCCCCGTGCCCGATCCGCTCGTTTTGAGCACGGGCGGCAGGCAGGCAGCGGGCAGGCATATCCGTGCCGTTTTTCGGTCGGATCCGACGGCCACGTCCGTATGTGTATGGCTAGCTAATACCACAGAGAATTTAAGGGAACAGAGTACAACCTTATAAGGAGCGTTCAAAATTTATACCTATTTTGGTAGGGTTAGCACAGGAGAATAAAAATAAATAAATAAAAATGTTTTCAACACACTCGATCGTAAAGTGACATTTATTGCACCGTTTTTAGTGTCGTTAATGCAGCTCATTACGCACTAGTGCTTTTTACTTTACATTACCACAGTTTTATGATAGGTATAATCCCGATTATGATAAGTTCTCACTCCAAGTGATATGTGATAGCTAACCGCTGCCGCGCTGTCAAAAAATAAAAACTTGCGCGCCATATTTGTTAAAGTTCTCATTGTGTGCTTGATTATTACAAAAAAAACGACTTAAAAAAATACAAGTCTGTTTTTTCCTCGCAAGTGTGTTGAAAAACGTCGTATGACACGCGTGTGCATTGATTATTACACTATCGGCTCACATATCGCCTCATACTGCCTCGAGTGTTAATAACCAACTTTGAACACACGTATCATAATGTACTATTATTACCTATCAGCTTTTTCGTGATGATAGAATATTTCAATTTACAAATTACATTATTACAGATTATTACGAAAGGATACTAAAATGCAAATCTAGTTTTGACGCTGACCATACCTGGGTGACCAAGATTTGCTCGCAAACTCGGAAAATCGCGATGTCCCAGAGATGAGATCTAGCTAGATCACTTTTTCGCTCTCAAAAAAAAACTTCATATAGCTAATTTCATCGAAATCGTTAAAACCGTTTTCGAGATCTCAAAACATACAAATGTTGCTCGATTAATAGGATAGGTAGGTACATCTACCTACGTATTTGAAATCATAAACACCAATCATGTCATTAATTTACGAGAAACGAGACAATATAAAAACAATTTACCAGAAAGCTAATACCTACCTATTATATGCAAGATGTTAAAAGAAAACTTATTCATTCTATTATTTTTATAGACTCAGTACAGTAAACCATATTGACACATTTTTATATGAAAATCCTATTATTAAAATCTAAATGTAAACAAACACGGGCGCGACTGCCCCGAGTTTTAGCACTGGCGGAGCCAGTATAAACTGGTTTCCACTTTCCACCAGTGCTCACGCACACATCAAGCTTGTAGTAGTATAGGTACCTACCGTAGTGCGGTTGTATGAAGCTTGGTCTCTGTCCCCTTTACTCTGTGCTAATACCGCCTCGTGTGTAATAACCAATTTTGCACACTTGTATCATAATGTACTGTGGCTTTTACTTAAATCAAATGATATATTTCAGGCCTTACTACATAAATATACAATACGTTTGAAGGCTATGTATAGGTAGAAGTGAATATTTCCGATCGCTTATATTGATGATAGCTTTCATATATACTGGCAAGGCCTTCACGGATTAGATTCTAATTTGTCGCCCAAGAGCCCTCTATGACACATAAAACGTTCATTACAAATTAATTTGTGCTGGAAATCAGTGATTCTAGTTGAATGAACACCACTGGATAATACTCATGCCTTCTTCCACAGGAATGTTCGATAAAGATCGTTCGGGACATATCAATGTGGAGGAGTTCGACAAACTGTACACCTACATTAATCAGTGGCTTGCAGTGTTTAAAACTTATGACTTAGATCAGTCCGGAAATATAGACGAAGTGGAGCTCACTAAAGGTTAGTAAAAAGGGCATTACTGAAATAAGATGTTAAAGATTAGAAACTACATATTTTTATGAAATAAGTTTTTCTAAGCTACGTGAGTTTAACCTACGAATAGGCAGTCACTCACTAACAGCCCCAATTTTTTGTATAATTTAAATTTAAACGAATATCGCACTCGCTTTGAGTGAAAGTTCCTGGTTCCAAAGCCCTATGTCCACTTTGGCATCACTCTGCCATCACTAAAATTAATCGATTTTAGCCGAAATAGAGCTAATGTAAAGTCCAACCAATAAAAACTTCGCCATGTTGCGGAAAAATGAATAACTAAATCTACTGTTGACATAACTATGCGCTGTTGGAAAAATTTACAAGTGTCGCCCTCATTAGCTTTTTTTTGGTTGGGCTTTATAAGATATGAAATCCTCTGTGTAATTTGTCTGTTAATACATGATGCAATAAAGTTGCAATTAAAAATACTTCTATGCAACTATCAAAATAATTTAATTTCTCTATTTCAGCGTTGTCACAGATGGGCTTTCGATTTACACCGGAATTCATTAACTTTCTGGCGAAAAGATGTGACTCGAAGGAAGGAAAAATATCAGTTGACCACTTCATCGTACTGTGTGTCCAAATACAGCGCTTCACAGAGGCATTCAGAGCCCGTGACACTCAACAAAATGGAACTGTTACAATTGGATTTGAGGACTTCCTGAATGTAGCTCTTAGTTGTTCCATTTAACAACCAAAAACAATAGGTATAGTTGCCGACACGTAACTTGGCCAGCTTTTTGGATTTCATTTTCCAGGTTTTTGCTATACGGGCTGGCTTTCAGTTGTTCTTTTCATTTTAGTTGCTTGTCATTATTTTATGTTTATTGCCATCATTTATTTTTAAACGTGTATGTTTAGAACGAACTATAGAATAATAGTCTAACGAGTGTGGCCAAGTTACGTGCCGGGAGCTATACACCTCTTGTTGAAATTGATTGCGTATAGGTAGCGTCACAAAAAAATCGGACAATGATTTGCGCCGTATGCATTTTAAATACTCTTTTTGTTATGATATTAAATACATGGATTCTTGCTTATGTTTACACATTATATTTATGCATGCCAAATGAAAAGAAAGTACCTACCTATTAAGGCTATAATGAATGAGTGTAATACTTTATTTTTAATTGAGACTTGATAACGAACAGCAATGCAATAATAATGTAAGTATGTACATGATATAAATAATAATAAATAAATAATAATTTTGCGGGTATTTATGTAAGTAATTATAAAATTAATTTGAACTTTTTACAATTACACAAAATAATGTATAACATCAGTTATAATGTTTATATCCAGAATTTTTTATTTTTTTATATATGACATACTTACCTAGTGAAATAGACTCAGTGCCTCTGACATTCCTGCGCCTTGTGTATTACTTATAATTTATTTTTAAACGTACCTACCGACTGCATCTTGCATCATTCAAGCCGAGGATGAATGTTTAATAAAATATTTCTTATGATTTTGTAATTTTATTTCTCAAAGATAACAAGCATTAAGTATGTTTATTTCATGGTAACTTAAAATTCCAGCGATGTTTCTGAAAAAGAATAAGGATGCTGTCTAAAACTTTTCGCACTATCTACTTATATCATTCGTTATCAAAATAAATTCGAATTCCGTATGTTAGGTCCTTCTCACACGGGGTGAAGGCAACACAACCTAAACTGGTTGGTAACGCGCGTTGGCAACTGAGACGCAAGTCATAAAGTATAATAATAATAAGTTTTTTATTTATTTCTCTTTCACAATAAGTTTTTTTTATTCTTCTTTTCTCACGATTTCCCTCCAACGTTGCCAACCCAATTATTACAACATAGCATCGAACAATTAACCCAAAGAAGCGCAACGACGTTCATTTTGTATTAAATCTATTCGGCCAATTAGGATCATTCACATTACAAAATATTAACTTTTTGGTTATTACGGAGGATGCACATTTCTGAGCATTTTTTTTTAAAATGATATCTGGCTATCAGTCTGTTTGTGATGACGGCTTAACCACTGGACGAATTTATATGAAATTTGGCAGGGAGATAGGTCAATTGGACAAAGGGTACTATTTTCCGGATTCATAATCATCAACACTGTAATAATGAAGCCGATAGCCTCGCGCGGTGGGCGAAGTATGACGTCACAGCGGGACGCTACGTCCTCGGGAGCGTTTTTGGGATTGTTTCACTTAAACCGATGTAATTTCGTAATTTTTGATCAGATTCAAATATTTTTTTCACAGCATTTATACGTTTTTATACTGCTACAAATCTGCATACTCAACAAAAAACTTGAATGATCCTCATTCCCCAGTTCCCCACCACGGACAAAGCGCTCGAATTAGCTAAGTTCTTGTCAAGGACACACTAAACATTTAGATGCAGCGATTGATCGGTACTGTTATTTTATCAGTGCATCACTTATTAGATGTGGAGTTGCCCATTGTTCTACTCTAAAGGCATTTTTCCTCGATGGGCTACAAACTCCCAAATAACTGAATTAAATATTTACTACTAAGAAAATACTAACGAGCATCGTTCCTTTTCCTCATTGCTTCCGACTTCTCCAAGGAGAATACAACTTCCTGGAAATTCTTCACAGCTGTTCTCATATTTATTTGATGCTGTGCATTATCTGGAGAGCTATCATCTAGCAAAGTGTAAATTGTTGGTATTTCATCCAGCTTCATACTCTTTGCATTTCCAGGTTTGAAAACGACCGATACCTTTCCTGTTTTTGGATGAATACTGAATGGTGACTTCAGCAAGTGATTAAATCCTTTTGTTACATTAACGTCTAATCTAGGATAACAGTATTGAATCTTTATTTCTTCCACGAGGTATTTCATTTTACGCACAGCAGTCCCATTCTGTAAGAACATGATGAAGTAATGAATATTGCGCTCACATATAACTTTTCTTAGTTTCTATAACTTAGTAGCTAATGCCCTGCAACGCCTCTCTTTTTAGGGTTCCGTATTACTAAGCCTCCGCTGTCTGTCCGTTCGTCTATCTGTCAGTGGCCTGTATTTCATGAACCAAAATAGGTAGACAGATGAAATTTTCACATAAATACAAAAAAGCGTTAGAGGACCTCCATACAAGAAACGTCTTTATGGAACCCTTCGTGTGCGAGTCCGACTCGCACTTGGTCGAATTTCATCATAATCAGAGCAATGGTTTAGTAATGCATAAACATATTTTTTTTATTTATAACGTAGTAGTATTACAGTAGTACCCAACTGATAAGGCGCGTCGTGAATCATAGTTCGCACAGAAAAGAAAGTAAGGCCCCGAAGATTAACGAAAGAATGCTTAAAACTTACAATCAACCTTAGATCACTACTATAAGGTTCATAATACACTGCAGCTGTTAGTTCCGTCTCACTCGCAAGTTATGCCTCTCCGCACGGCGCGCGCTAACATGGCGGCAGCTGCCGACCAATAGCGGTTTCCCGCGCAATGCAAAACTATATCTTCTGCGCAGGTACATCGGTAAGCCATATCAGTTGGGTACTGTACGCCTTTCACTTGGTGACTCCGAATAAGATACTCACTTCTCTACAAAAAGAATTGTATGTGTTTAGAAATGCTGTCCATCTCTCCAAAGATGATTCCGGCATTTTTTCTAAAGTATTCTCTACTTCTGATCTGAATGTTTCATTAGGTATCATCTTTAAAAATAATTGTAGTCTTTCACTTGTTCCAAAGAACTCCTGTTCTTGAACTAATTGCTCAAAGTATTTATCAATTATATCCATGGCTCTCCTGAAAAATAAATACATTGAAAATATTTATTAGTATTTTTCCAATCGGTTTTTTTAAATATTACAGAGTCTGTAAACAAGCGTACGACCCGTCTGATGGAACATAAAAGAAAATAAAACCTGTTTTGGAATTTAAACTTGTAGCCCCCATTTAACCCCCTTTTGCTAATAAACTAAAAATATATTTTTTAGTAATCTGCGATAAAATTGGGTTAGCAATATTCATAATCATAACTAATTTAAATATTGATTTCGATATAGTTTTATTAGTGGTTGCTGAAATATACCGCCGTGACAGAAGGACGAAGTGGAACCATATGGGTGCCTTTTTACCTTTTTGGTTCGAAACCCTAAAAACTTACTTTATACTGGAATGTAAATTATCATTTCCCAAATGCACCTTCTTATTTTGATTATCACCTCCCAATATCAAGCACAAGTAGTCGGCGACTGCTCCTCGGCCAGGACTGTCCAATGTCCTCGCTTCATAGTCTGACACCCAACAATGGATACCACGTCTCCCAGAGAATACCCAAAGAATGCTTTGAAAGCCAAAATCCTCTGTGAATTTAAACAAATACATGTGTGTTAAAGATATAGTGTAACTAGTTGTCCCCTGCATTCTCAGGATAAAACGTAGCTTATGTAGTTGATGCGTGAAGGCGTAACAAACAAACACACTTTCGCATTTATAATATTATTATACTAGCTGTCCCCCGCGGTTTCACCAGCGTTCCCGAAATAAAAAGTAGCCTATGTCCTTCTCCATACCATATACTATCTGCATGCTAAATTTCATGATGATCCGTTGAGTAGTTGAGGCGTGAAGGCGTAACAAACAAACTCACTTTGGCATTTATAATATTAGTTAGGATACTAGCTGTCCCCCGCGGTTTCACCTGCATGCCCCATGATAAAAAGTAACCTATGTCCTTCTTCATACTATTGATAGATTATCTGGATGCCAAATTTCATAAAGATCGGTAGCGAAGCCCTAGGGCTCCACAAAGCCTCTGTGGGGACTCCAAGATATTACTGACCAAAATACATTCACAGGAAGTTCAAAAAATAAATTCAATTCAATAAATCTATACTACCTAATATAATAAAGCGGAAGAGTGTTTGTTTGTTTAAACGGGCTAATCTCTGGAAATTCCAATCGGATTCGAAAAATTCTCTTTCACTAATAGGAAGCTACATTATTCCCGAGTATTATAGGCTACTTTTTATCACGTGAAGGGTGAAACCGCGCGAGATAGCTAGTAAAAAATAAATTTTATTAGGATAGTCCAATAATTTTATAAACCTATTGGCCTATCCTACCTTAATTAAGAATACCTACACATAAACTATTTTTTGATTACAATATTAGGGCTCCATCCACATGGTATGTACAAAATTATGGTAGGTACAAAAAAAAATATAACGAGATTGATTTAGTTAGGCTGGTTTTAGATTTTTAACGTGAAAATGAAGCTATCCTATTTGTCCGCTAAACATATCCCTTGCTACACATCTCTGGTGCACATGAAGTCTTATGCGAGTTCCCTGTCCGTGCGAAACAGTTTCAAAACAAGAACATTGTGTCCCATTTTTGCACAGATTTTGACACGCAAAGTACATAATCTCGCGTCATATTTTTTTTTATACCACTATGATGGCAAACAAGCATACGGCCCACCTGATGGTAAGCTGTTACCGTGCCATGGACGCTTGCAACACCGGGAGTATCACTCGCGCATTGCCGACCCTGAAGAAATCTCTTCACACCCTTTTTGAAGAACCCCATGCTGTACTCCATTGGGAAAACCACGGCCACCACCTATTAAGATGTATATCTGTGGCTCCATCTAATATTTTGCTTTCTAAAAGAGGTCTATTGCCAAAAAAGTTTGAGAACCGCTGCCATAGGCTATCTGGATGCCAAATTTCATGAAGATTGGTTGAGTAGATAAGGCATGAAAGTGTAACAAACAAACTCACATTCGCATTAATAATATTAGAATGAGGAGAAATCACAAACAAAATCAACCATACCTTTTAATGCCTTATCAATTATTTCACAGGCAATAACCATTAATATCCAGCATTTTTCACACACTTTGGCCTCTTGACAACATGTCCTAACTTCATCATAATCAGTTAAATCTATATCAAACACTAGTTCCCTTGCTAGGACTATAGAGTCATGGCGAGCTACAGATGGTCTGAAAAAATTAAATTTATGATTAACTTTCTTTGGAAGAGGCAATAAATATCCTGGGACATTCCTCACACATGGTCATCTGATCCCAAACTAAGCAGATCTTGTATTATGGAAACCAGATAACTGATATAATACATATACTACTTTTTTGTTTGTAAATACATACTTAATATACATAATTACACCCAGACATGTTCTTGCACACAAATGTATATCCTGTGTGGGAATCGAACCCACGACCTGTGGCGCGTAAGTGGAATCTAAACCAGTCTTAACCAACCACGCAAGCCCGTCAATGTAATGCAGAGGCTGAGGATTTTTCATGTATCAAAATTGTTATATATAACACATTTTTAATATACCTATTTTATATACCTATATCAGTTATACATCTGATATTTTGATACTTATAATAAATATTTATCAACCCCTGTACCCTTACCAGGCCTTATTTTATTAAATAGATTAAGGCGGCCCTCTGTGGCCGGCGCAACTTCAACGCATAGTCTAAAAGCTTGTTGTTTCATCCAACGTAATGTTTGACTGCGAAAAAAGAGGGACAGCATCAGAGCCGTCGGTTATCAGTCGGTAAATTCCGCTGATCACTCGCGGCCGGTTCGCTATGTCGTCATTCATGATTTCGCATTCATAAAACTTGTTCCAAGAGTATACTTCTTGTGAAATAATCTTACAAGTTAGTGAAAAAAAAGTTAGTTATTTAGAATCTCCAATACATTTGCAAGCCTGGTATCTAAATGTTTTCTTTACTTTTACAATTTATAGGTACATTAGCTATGGCCAAAGTTTAGGCAAAAACGCTGTTTTTCGGAGGCCTTGACTGAATTTGTTTCATACTTTTTTTAAATTACGCCTAGATACACAGCTAGATATAGTGCACAAGATACTAATTTGTTCAAAACATCTAACGAAAAATGTTTAACAACGCCATCATAAGTACAGAGGTTTTGTATGAAAAGTATGACGAATTGAGTCCTCTTAAACTTACTTTGTATTGTACACCCCACCAATATCCAACTTGTGTGGACACTTTTTTTGTAGTAAAGTTTGAAGCTCCTTCTGATTACATATAGACAGATATCTCAAGTAGACATCATCAGCAAGGGTGAAGGATAATTCCCTGTTGGATAATGGTTGAGGGTAGCTTCCACATGACAGCCATCTACAGAAAACATTTTGGGGAAATAGCCTGGTGTAGTAAATCGGTAGCATATCAGACAGCAAGTTTTGATCATAGTCCCCACCCTGAAAATAAAAGATTTTTTGATTCAGTATAATAAATATATGCATGGCATGTCTATATTAGTATCTAGCAGCTCCATATTCTTCAGTGTTTATGAATCAAATTCTGTATAAAAATTGGTTAAATAATTTTTTAAGTTTGTCATTATATTAATATAATGACAAACTTAAGAAAATCCATTGGGGGCTGCCATCTCTGTTGCCAATTGACGGGCCAGTTGGTGCAGTTGGTTAAGGTTCACCTTACGCGCCGCAGGTTGTGGGTTCGATTCCCACACAGGACATGCATTTGTGTGCATGAACATGTCTGTATGTCCTGAGTCTGGGTGTAATTATGTATATTAAGTATGTATTTACAAACAAAAAGTAGTATATGTATTATATCAGTTATCTGGTTTCCATAGTACAAGCTCTGCTTAGTTTGGGATCAGATGACCGTGTGTGAGAAAATGTCCCAGGATATTTATTTAATTAAAATATATCAGTATAGAAAAGCTATTATGTGTCCTGTAGAGATGCAGCGATTTACATCAATTAAATACTACACCTACCCAATGCTATTTCTATTAGCAAAATTTTAGTTCATTTCAGAGCAGGGAGTGGCAGCCCTCAATGATTGTCGAGTTTGTCATTATATTAATAAGTAAGTAAATATGTGTAGTACCTACCTATTAAGTTGGGTGTTTTCCTGAGGTTATAAGAAAAAAAATATCTTTGTTTTTTATTTGAAACTTTTTAGAGAATTCCTACATTATTGTCTAAATATGTCTATTTTGTCCTTCTGTATAATTGGTGTCTTACAAAATATTAGGATCCTGTACCATCCATATATCATTTATGTTTTTTTTTATGAAAAAAGAAGAATTCAAAATATTTTACCAGAAGCCTCCACATAATAATAATAATAATAATAATATAAGCTTTATTTCCTTACACTCTATCTTAAATAACATGTTTTGCTTAAACCTAAAAACATTTTATTCATTTTTTTTTTTTATTTTATTTTTTTTTATGTATAATTTTAGAAAGTAAGTATTTTTTTTTTTTTTTTGCAATATGGTTTAGTATGTTGCAGTGCAAGTACCGCTTTGAGCGGTAAAAGCCTCCTCCATTTGCCTCCATCTCTCCCTGTCTCTAGCTGCTCTGTTCCATGTAATGCCTGCAATTTTTGCGATGTCATCACACCATCGTTTGTGCGGTCGTCCAGGCCTTCGCTTTTTCTCTATGGGGTACCAGTTAGTCGTCGTTTTAGTCCACCTTTCGTCTGTTATTCGTTGTACATGTCCAGCCCATTTCCACTTTAGATGTAGTACTTTTTTCACAGCGTCTTTAGCTTTTGTCTTTTTTCTTATAGCGCTGTTTTTGATTTTTTCTTTAAGTTTATGTCCTGTATAGCTTCTCTCTAGTCCTCTTTGACAAACTCTTATTTTGTTCAGTGTTTCCTTCGTAAGTGGCCATGTTTGGCATGCGTATGTAAGGCATGGTATCAAGCACATTTCCATCGCTTTTGTTTTAAGTTTTATTGGCAGGTTGTTTTTGAAAATGTCTTTCATACTCCAGTACTTATTCCAAGTATTTTTAGTTCGTCTCATTATTTCTTTTTCAGTACATGCTTTGAATGTAATCAAATGTCCTAAATATATGTATTCCTCCACGTACTCTATATATTTTGCTTGAATTTCCATGGGTACTTTTTGGCGGTTGGTCATTATTTTGGTCTTTTCTTCGTTTACTTCCAGTCCTATTTTCTTGCTTTCTTCGCATAGCGACTTTAACATTATTTGTATTTCTTGTGGATCTTCTGAAAGTAACACGATATCATCCGCAAAGCGTAAATGTGATAGGTATTTTCCATGTATTTTTAAGCCTTTATTTTCCCAATCCACTCTCCTGAAGACTTGTTCTAGTACTGCAATGAAAAGCTTCGGAGAGAGGGGATCTCCTTGTTTAACTCCCCTTTTTATGTTAAAGCTGGGTCCAGGTTGTTCTAGAGAGATTTGAGAGGTACTGTTATTATATATCTCTTTGACTAGGTTAATGTAATTTTTATTAACTCCCTGTATCGATAAGGCTTCCCATATAGAGTCGTGAGAAATTGAGTCGAAGGCTTTACTGTAATCAATGAATATTAGGTATAAGGGTTTGTTATATTCATTGTATTTTTCTATTACCATTTTCAGAGTGTGAATGTGGTCTAGTGTTGAGAAGTTTTTTACAAACCCAGCCTGCTCTACCGGCTGGTTTTCGTCTATAACTTTGGTCAGGCGTCTCAGTAGAGTTGTAGAAAAAACTTTATATACACATGATGTTAGGCTAATTGGTCTGTAATTCGAAATTTGTTTTGCATCACCCTTTTTGTAGAGCAGTACTATGTGTGAGTTTGTCCACTGCTTTGGTATTTGTTTCGTAGTTAGTACACGATTGAAGAGGTTGGTAAGCGGTGTTACAAGGATGTCTTTGCCTGCAATCAACATTTCGTTTGTTATACCATCCGGCCCTGGACTCTTGTCAGGTTTCAGTTTTTTGATTGATTGAAATATTTCTTTTTCTTCGAATTCGGGTACAGGTTCATCATTATCAGGAACTGTTGTATGTTGATTTTGTTGTTGTAGAGCTGTCACCCCGTATAAAGTTTTGTAGAAGTCCGTTGCTATTTGCATTAAATCTTTTCTGCTTGTGACTATTTTTCCTGTTTGGTTTTTTAATTGGCTCATCAACTGTTTTGAGTTATTTAGGTGTTTGTATGCTCTTTTGACGGGACCTGAATATTCTAAATACTTTTCAATTATTTTTATTCTGTATTTCTTAGTATTATATTTTATATGTTGGTGTATTCTCTTGTATAATTTACTTAATCGATCTTTTTCTCCTCTTGTTTTGTTTGGTTTGTTTTTTAGTTTGTGTTTTTCTTCTTTCAATTCTATGATTTTTTCTGTCATAATTTCCAGATTTTTTGATGCTTTCTTTGGTATGTGGGCTGTACTGCAGCTTTGTATGATGTTTTTCTCCATGTTATCGTAAAAATCCTGCACTGATTTGTACTTTTCCTCGTTATAATCACCTTTACGTAGTTCCGTGTTGTATTTTAAGGTATCTATATGCTTCTGTGGTTTCGATGAGTGGTAAGCTCTCCTTTTATTTTTGCATTCGATGTCCAATGTTACTCTTACCAAACGATGGTCACTTGGATGTTTTATATTGCTTATGACACTACAGTTTTTTATTATTCGTGGCGTATTGCTAGCAATGTAGTCGATCTCCACATAGTTTCCGACAATGTTCTTTTGCTTTATCATCAAATCTTCAGCACTTCATGTACAGAAGCAAGAAGAAATATGTTTATTGCCTCTGGCGAGCTAATACCATAACACCTAAGATTCATAAACATTTAACCGAAAACCATATCTAAATCGGTCTAACAATTTTGGAGATAAATGAGATTTTTCATTTTTGGTACACACAACCTTTCACCCTAAATGCATATACATTCTTCATTCCATTATGGGTAAAAATAAAATAGTTATTAAATAAAATATAAGTCTTTCATGTGCTCGGTATGCGGTTTGCATGTGTGTTGCTTGGTAGTGAACTTACATGTTGTAAGATCAATGAAATATCCTTAATCTGAATTAATTTATCAAGTTTTATCACACCAACATAAAAGTAAACCTCTATCACTTTGCACTTACGTGTTATTTAAAACAATATTATGTTAGTGGGTATGTATTATACTGAATAAGCCAAGGGGCTACTCTCTGACCCCGGACTTTACATGATAATAAGAATTTAGTAGGTAGGTTAGGCAAACCTTAGTCTAGCTAACCTAAGCTAACAATGTGTACCAATAAAATTCAAAATAAATAGACAGTTTACTTATTTACCATATTAATTTGATACAAGTTGTTGTTAGAAGAACGTAGTTAGTATATATCCTCTTTAGTTGTCGGTATATGTAGTACACGAACAGAGAAATCATTCAATCTTATCTCTATATTTCACAGTGGATCTTCTCTTACAGCGTTTATTAATGCATGTTATTTATTTTCACCAAATTTTCCGGTACAAAATGTGTTTAATTAGAGTTTTCGTTTCGCAGTTTCGCAGTCGCACAATTTGGCGGAATTCCGCTAAGGCGCCAATTAATCTGACATTGACAACTGTGATCGTTGGTTGCCAGTATTAAATATTAATATTCGTGCCTGTAATGAAAACAAGTTATTTGTACATACGAGGCTGAGTGTCCTTGTTTTAGCTGGGTGCACTGCTAAATGCACTGATAGCTATCATTACATATTGTTACTAATCTTAGGGAAATATTATTGCTAATACACAATTACTGCTTGTCTAATGAACATAAAATGGAAATAAATATTAGAAATGCTTTTGAAATATCGGTTAAAGCATCATGGGGTAAGTCATAATTGTAATAAATTATATATTGATTATATTTTAATTATATTATGCAGTTATACTTACCACTCTATTAACTATAACCAAGTACTTCTAAATTTGGCATCGCAATACCTACAGATTCTGTAGATATATTCCCATTTTGGAAAAAAAAACTTGTTCTACATTGTAACCAACTTCCATGTAGGTACCCTACTAAGTAATTTTCTTAAATGTTTATCGATTTTTCAAATACCTGCATGAAAAAAATTAATCAATCGTGCTTAAACGGTTGAAGGGATTTGAATTATAGCACACTAATAGAATTTCTTCTGGATTACCACACGAAGTAGGTAGACAGAACATATTCTATCCGTATGCCAAATTTTATCTAAATCCGTTCAGCCGTTTATTCACATTTATGTTAGGTGATCTACGGGGTTTACCACAATATTTAAATTGTATGAAGTTTGCATATAAATAAATAAAATAATTATCCTGGGACTTTCTTTACACACGGCTATCTGACCCCAACTAAGCAAATGTACTATGGAAACCAGAGAACTGATACATTACTTTATGTATTTAAATAAATAAATATACATAATTACATCCAGACGCAGTACATGCAGATATGTGCATGCACACAAATGCTGTGTGGAAATCGAACTCACGACCTGTGGCGCGATAGGTGGCGCCAACTGGCCCGTCAATATTAATTATTATGTAGATACTTCTCTGTGTCGCCGAGTCCGTTAACATTTTTTAAAGTTAAGAGTTAATCCGTTAGTTGAAATGTTAACTTCGTTAATTAATGATTAAAGAGTTAAAGCCCAGATATGGTTAGCGGTTAGCCTGTAAATAAAATAAGTAATCATAATTATATGCATAGTGTGGAATGCTAAATTATGAATAAATAAAGTATAATATGATGAAGTGTCTCCTACTAATAATGTGAACACAGAAATATACTATAATACCTATGTTGTTTCAGCGCTGTTTTACACGACTTTTGAATTATTTTATGAGAAAGTTCAATGCTCAGCGTTGTTTGTCGTCGGCCACCTATTAAATAAGCCTCAACTTACTTTGCCATTGGTAACAACGTTATCAATAATAATATTGACATTACTGTCATTTTCAATCTTTGTGCTCTTAGGAGTATTTTCTTCAATCAGCGTTATTGTTTTATTGGAAGGTAAGAAATCTCAGATGTTCGATTTAAATATAACTGATAGGTAGTTAGGAATAATTAACTCAGATCATTAGTAATATTCAAATCTGCTGATATTATTGATATTTTCGGTTGTGAAATACTTGGCTCAAGTGATTGAAAGAACTATACTGAACTGGTGACACCGTTACGGCCTGGATCCTAGCGATCTTGGACCATCTTCGACAAAAACTTGCTTCACTCTTCATCGTTTTCGCACACACGCATTCGGCCTACCGCCATCCTGATGGTAAGCGGTACCCTTAGCCGATAGACGCTTGTAATACCAGGCGAATAAATCGCTTGTTGCCAACCCTGAAAAATATCTTTACATTGTGTAATGTAAAGAGATTTTTCAGGGTTTTCCTTTCCTTCCTTTCAGGGTCCTATTTGAAACCCTTGCTATAGGTTCTCTCTTGAAAAAATCAGGGCCGCCTGCGAACAGTTACAATCCCGTCATACAACGATGTAAACAAATCCATGTACATACCTATACATATAAAATTAGTATTTGTCTGTTTGTAACGTAGGTATGCATATGCATGTATTCCTATTATCGTTCATACAATATAGCGATAATGTTTGGTGAGTTATTGTGTGTAGGCCAGATTAAATATCTGACATAGGAAAAATTAAGCGCCAGCCATGAATGCGGCAGCGTTCCGAAGCACGCTGGGCATTTTCTAGTTACATACAAGGTTGAGAAGTTATTATAGTTTTTCGGTATAGATATTGACGTTAGCAAACGCTATCGCGCTTGCTTTCGTAATTTCTCTGTAACGCGTGTCACGTAAAATACTCCGCGTTGGAGTTTAAGGAGAACCGTGGCCAAAGTGCGCTACACTTCCACGTTGGATTATCGCAGTATACTCTTTGAACTCATTTCTTCCATACAAAACATTTGGGGACGTGGGGATTTACGTGGTTTCAAGCAAAGTGTACCTAATTTACTTTGCTCGGAGCTCTATAGGTACTCTGAGTGTAAACAATTGACGTTAATAAACTATTAGGTACTATTCCGTTTGCTTTTACAACAACTTTGTATTGGAGAAATTAGTTCCATGAGTATTCAGCGACAGCCAAGTTTTAACAATGAATAAAAATTATTTCAGGTCTGGCGGTTTTACTTATATTACTTTTTGCAAGTTCAGTTGCAATAATAGTTATATTATTAGCAGTAACATGTATTGTGACGAAATAGAAGTAAATAAAACAAAGGGCAATAAATGTATACCACATTTATTGCATTACCTACACATTTTACGCATCTACCTGGTAGGTACGATAATTTTTTTGTACATTTATTTAGTTTTAATGTAATACAAAACTAGTGACTGAATCCAATACAATAACAATACATCTTATTCGCCAGCTAATGAGGTGTATTGCTGCATTCGTTCATTACATTTTGTTTTATTTTGGTCTCCATCCCAAATATAGGTTAAGAAACTGTTATTCGAATTTCGAACACATAATTGACAGGTACTTTGACCATAGAGGTATCATAAGAAAATTCCTCATTCGATACGTAGGTATGTATGTAATATTATTGGAACTGCAATATATTCACATTTATGATAATCTATTAGGGCTTCCAAACAAATATACAAAATTTCATAGGTGTATATTTGTATGTATGTTTGTCCACGTAATCTAAAACCTAGCTAAACCAACTCAATCGTTGTTTTCGTTTTACGCTAATCGTAATCATACTTGCCTGTGAACCTTGCTGTGAACTTGCTGTGAACTCATGGTATGACAGGTATTGGTATTGTCTACATCAGTGTTCACAACCTGAAGCCAGGCAGCTATCGTATCGTATCTATAGGAATCGGCACAGGGCCGTCAAATTATCGTATATGGATCAAAATTGTCGTATCCATTAGGAAAATGGCTTTAATACTTTAAAAAATCATATGAAACGTGACAATAATATGTTGCAAATGCTTTATAGTTTAAATCTTGTAAACTTGTGTTTTTTAAATGGAAAAAAAGCAGTAATTTCTAGGTAATTTGAAAATCCCGATCTCCGACACAACGGAACGGAAAGAAACAAAGCCCGACCGGGCTATCTCAGACTCCAAAGGTCGGTCGAATTCGAAAAGACGATAACTGCCAACACTCCACCACATCGAACGACGATATCAATATCGATCGCTGATTGGAAGACAGTAGCAACCAATGAAAGGATTGCGCCTTGAGGCAACAGCATGTGTTCCTAATAATATGTTCCTAAGAAAGAAATGAGCCAATAGATGGTGCTGACACTAAAAAAAAACTTTATTACAAAAATTGCTTACATTTACGCCCTTACGGGATAGACAGAGAATATAGTTAGGTTAAATTTCATAATTATTTAACACTTTTTAGTGCAGGGCTTTTTAAAGCCTGTTTTTTTTTATTTTTTTTAAACTGTTATTTATTTTTAATTTTTAGTAGACATAAATTTTTCATACCATTTTATTATGCTACTTATTCCATTTATTCACCCAATGTCACTTTCTTTCACATTTATAATAAGTATATAGCTTCAGTGCCTATCCTTTGACTTCACCATCAGACTCTGAAAACCATATATGGCCAAAATGCGCTTAATACGATTCCAACACGCCCAAACACGGCTAGGATACGATGCTCCGCTATGGAGTTTCAGTGCCAACCCTCTGACTTCATCATCAGACCCTGAAAACCATACATGGTTAAAGTTCATCTCGCGACAATTCCAACAACCCCGAACATCGTCAACGTCCCACCTGAGTCGATGCAGGAGTGAATTTATGTCAAAAAACCTCATATATAACCTCAAACTTCAACCATGAATATCTCTGAAACCATGAGCTTGCTTCAAGTTTGGGGGTACCGGGGGGAAAGGCATACCCCCCCGCACCCCGCGTCCCGTCTCCGAAAGTTTTAACCAAAATAAATTTAATTTACCCAATCCGTTAATTAATCCCCTCAATACATTAAATGTAAACAATATACATATAAATCTTTAGATTTCTTAAATTATGTGCAGTCTTCTTTATATAAAACGTATGGATCATAATTGTAACATAATTATTTATCATATTTTCAAATTATCGGCTACGAATGGTAATTATTTCTTAATAAAAACACCGTTACCAATATATTGAATTTTTAATGAAATCAAAACTAACCGATGAAACGTTATTTGATTTCTTATTACTTGAACTATCACACTTATAGGCACTACACCTAACCATTGTTAAAAATTTTTTTTTTTACAAAAACAATTAATATTTCGTATAAAAACCAAATAAAAACAAACAGTTATTGACAAGAATCTTATATAATATATAAGATTCTTGGTGACGATGTTTAGTCTGTCATGCATGTCTGTGATAATATTTAACTTTTCCGTAAACGAAACGTTACTAAGTAACGTTTCATTTCAAGTCCCTCGCTCGAGTCGAACGAAAGTAACGAAAACGAACGAGGGCTCTGGCAACCAGTGCTGCAAACTCTCCTTCTTTTCCAGGAGATTCCATGATTTTTGGACATGTCTCCTTATCTCCTTATTTATTTTTCAATTCAATGAAAATCTCCTGGATTTTTCACGATGTGAGTAAAGTGTACGACATTTTATATTTTTATAAAAATAACACCTGATATTGACATTAAATAAACCAGTCAATGCTCTGTATAATCTGCATCTCTGTGTAAAACTGTGAAACTTGCAAAGTGACGTTGCGTTTTCGTTTCATTTTCAAGAGTTTGTGTATTTTGAATTATATTGCATATTTATCGGTGGTGTTTTACCAAATAAAGATCAATGCATGTGAAGTTGAAGTGAAATGAATTACGTGTATTGTGATTTTAAAAGTTGTTTAAAAAATCCGTGAAAAGTTTTAGTACGATTACCACCTTTTTACTGAAACATTTGTATGTCTTATCGAAACCGACAATTTTATTACCGACAGAGCCTCGATAACTGGACACTGGTAAAAATAAGTCCTAATAAAAAGGATTTGCTTGTTAAAATTAAAACTTAGGTATAATATAAAAAATCCTATTAATCTAAATACAGCAAAAAGTGTATTTTTTTTATTTCTCCTTCTTTTTGACCCTGTCTCCTGGATTTTTGGCATAAATATACTCCTTTTTTGGATGTTGGGGTTTGCAGCACTGCTGGCAACACTGCTGGACTGGCTGTGGGACTTGTGGGAGTGGGGTGAAAAATAAGTCTTAATAAAAAGGATTTGCTTGTTAAAATTAAAACTTAGGTATAATATAAAAAATCCTATTAATCTAAATACAGCAAAAAGTGTATTTTTTTATTTCTCCTTCTTTTTGACCCTGTCTCCTGGATTTTTGGCATAAATATACTTCTTTTTTGGATGTTGGGGTTTGCACAGTGTTCGCAACCGTACGATAATTATCGTACATGTGCGATAATTTCATAACTACGTACGATGTACGATGGTACACGACTATCGTACGCAGATTGTACGATAATTTCTATTATGATGAAAAACTTGATGATTACACAGATAGACAATAGCCCAATAACAATTACAGTAGTTTTTTAGTGTCAGCACCTTCTTAGGAACATTAGGTCTACCAATCAGCGTTGATATCGATATCGTCGTTCGATGTGGTGGAGTGGTGGCAGTTATTGTCTTTTCGAATTTTTTTCTTCATAAATTCGAGATGTTGGCGCGAACTATTATTTTTTTCCATTTAAGAAACAAGTTTACAAGATTTAAACTATAAAGTATTTGCAACATATTATGTCACGTTTCATATGATTTTTTAAAGTATTTTAGCCATTTTCCTGATGGATACGATAATTTTGATCCATATACGAGCATATACGATAATTTTACGGCCCTGGTACGATAGCTGCCTGGCTTCAGGTTGTGAACACTGGGTTTGCAGCACTGCTGGCAACACTGCTGGACTGGCTGTGGGACTTGTGGGAGTGGGGTGTTGTGTGTAAAGTAATTTAATTTTAATGCCCAGTGATTTAGTGGCATTTATTACTAATTTTCAATAATAAATGAAATTGCTTTAGAATATGTGCATTGAAAAATTATTTAATTGTGTCCGTAAACGTGTTCATTCGGGTCGGATGAAGTCTTTGGAGTTTTGGGGAGCAAGGTCATAGTTGTTTCATCGATGATGTAAATTACGAATGTAAGTTCTACCTATATACTTAGCCAGTTTTCCATGCTTTTAGGAAGGAAGAATAAGATCTTGTTAAAATAATATTCGAGTATGTAAATGCTTCTCAAAATGAAATACTACACTTGCTGTCCCATACAACCGAATGTTGCAGTTTATTTGGCAATGACAATTCCATTTCAAATAAAATTTGGGCAGAGAGTAGTCTTAGGGGCGGGTTTTCTTGATATAATCATCAGTCAAGAGTGTAGTAGTTTTTACTTTTACAAAAAAACAATTCTATACATGCTGAAGTTTCAGTATTTTTAAACCACTAACGAATCATTTTCAACTGAATTTATTCCTAAGATATACATATATACTTAATCAAAAACATATCCATCCTTACATGAGATATTTTGTCAACTTTAGAAATAACCAATAATAATTGAATTTTTGCTACTTAACACAAAGTCTGCTCTGTGACCTCTGATCTTTCTACCTCATGATCAACTATGAAAAATTATCTAAATATGGTAATAAGTTTCAACCAACAATAATATCCTTTTTCAACAATAAACCCATTGGTGGATGGGACGCACATTCCATAACTATACTAACAAAACATGGAATTCCAGGAACTATGAGTCAACTGACTCCATATAATGTCAGTGTAGGTAAATGCTTGGTAAAAGGATGATTCTGAAACAGTTTTGAAATAGGCCTTCAGTGTCATATTGACAATAGCTGCGAGGCATGTCCTGCCATAATTTGATACGTGGCTCAATTATTAATATCATCTATGTTTATTATTTCCATTATTTATTCAAACTTAACTGGTGTGTCTTAATGACTTACGGTAGGTTTCTTAGGATGAAGACTAACTATTAAGTTTAATGGCTTAATAACTGAAAGGGGTTTATGTTTAGCAGTAAAAGTTGGAAAGAGAAACTGGCCTGTACTAAAGTTACAAGATAAACTAGATATCACTTTGATTAACATAGTCACTCTCGCTCCCTCCCGGCAGTCAGGTATCCTATGAGGAAGAAAGATATTATAGATTTGGACTCTCATCCATATCTGTGTATCTTTTAGTTCATAAGCTACAGTAAACTGACTTAATTTGTGTATTCATCAAACTGTTTTTATTTTTACTGTATGAAGGCTTTGTTTGATCAAAGCTCACCATATTAATGGGCTAGCAAGATGACAAAAAAAATCTATTTAGTTCTTTTACATTATCAAAAAATATTAGACATGTATTTTTTCTTTTGTCAATTAAACAAAAATATATGAAGATATTGTGTGTTGAAGTTCCGCGTGACGTCACGTTAGAGTACACTTTTTACTCTAAAGTGATGTCACGAGTCCCCACTACCGAACTTTGTCTCGCTTTATCTTTGTAAATTTTTAATGATATGGTAAAGCAATAAATATGTGTCCAATATTTTTTGATAATCTAACTGACAGACTAATTAGAATTATTATTTATTTGCCTAGGAATCATCCCTCATCATTTTGCATTGCAGTAGATAGATAGGGAATTTTTGCATACATTTTTGAGTAAAATTGTACTCTGCATTTTGGACAGTATATTTGTTTTGTGATATAGATCCCACCAAAAACATTTTTATGTAAAATGTTGCCAAGACATGCCTCGCACTGTCAAAAAGTTATCAGATCTCATGTAGAGCCAAGCTTATAACTGTACATGCACTTACTCTACAAGCCCTAACTTCACAAACTCTACACACCGTAGCCAAAATATGTGGCTTGGCTGTTTCGCTACTGTCACATAGGAGTAAGGTGAAAAATGTATTCACTGTTCATTACTTTTTTGTTATTCAATCGTTTTTGTAGTAGTGAAACGGCCAAGCCACATATTTTAACTATGGTGTGTAGAGTTTGTGAAGTTAGGGCTTGTAGAGTAAGTGCATGTAGAGTTATAAGCTTGGCTCTACATGAGATCTGATAACTTTTTGACAGTGCGAGGCATGTCTTGGCAACATTTTACATAAAAATGTTTTTGGTGGGATTTCACTTCTTTTTGTAAGATGCTAAGGTTTTTTTTTTTTTTTAATTTCCAAGTTTTATAATTTTTTTGTTGTTTGTGTACTAATACAAGCTTACATACCAAATTTCAGCTTTCTAGGACTTCAGGAAGTACCCTATGAGTTTTGATGATCATCAGTGAGTCAGTGACGAAATCGGGGTTTTTTAGATGTCAATAAAATCTAAAGTATAAGAGCTATGTTATTGAAACTTAATATGTTTAATAAGTTCACTATTGACATCATATCCTGAGAATTTTGTTTATCTGGTATAAACCAAACCCAAGTTATGAGGGTTCAAAAAATCGACGAAGCGCTTCGAGAAACGGTAGGTAGTGCCCTTTCGCTTCGCTTGGCTGTCTTGGCGGGGGCACTCCCGTGCCCCCAGATAATGATATAATATTCTTTTCATAACACTTCTATAACTTCATCAAGTGTTGTTATTATTAAATTTCAAGATTCATATACTATTTTATTTGTATCAGTTACAAAAGAATTATAACATTTTTCCATTTTCAGACTGTCAAATCCACTCACAAGCTGAGAGGACCCTTCACATTGATTTTGTGAGTTATATTATTGTAATCTTATTTACATTCCATATATTTATTGTGCTATATCCAATTGCTACTTCTATAGAATAGCAGACAATATAGAAATATCACACTATGAAGTGATTGCGCTATTCAAAAAAGTTCTTTCCACTATGATCCCTCATTATTTATTTCTGTTTTCGGTAGTTTTTATTTGCTTATAAAATGCCGTGACTATGATGTTGCCATATCATATAGTTGTGCTTTAATTAATAAATGACAGTTTGGATCAGAACCAAATCTTGGAAATTAAATTATAGGTATAACTTTTATGTTGTTGTTTCTCATTTGCTTAGTTTTCCGTCTTGTCGTTTGTTAATGAAAGTGTAACTACGTTCATATGAAAACAGATAACGGCGGCGGTGCCTTTAAAGAATTTGTTTTATAGGGCAGTCGTCAAGCTGGCGGCCCTCCAGGATGCGGCTCGCGCGCCCTCGCTAGCACCGCGCGCAACAAGACACGTCGCCACACTTACAGGTAACTCATACATTACATCCATACAATATTATTTAACTACTTTAAGTAAAGGAAATAACATTACTCATACCCCAGAGTAAATAATATACTAAACTCATACTATTATTATAATTACTAAATTTTCATGATCTTCATTACTTCCCTGCAATTCGAATTGTTTATTGTTACGCAGTTACTGACATTTAAGGAGATTTTTAACCCCTTGGGGATTATGAATGGGTAGAAATTACCACTAAGCTGTGCGATTGGCTATGTGCCAGATATGGCTATTCTGGGCTGGCGGGCATCGCGAGCGCAGCTCCAGTCTAGCGCCGCGTGTCCGCCTCCGTCGACAGGCCGATGTATTTGCGAGCCATTCTCGCTTACGAAAACAGCGGTTTTCTCCTATTTTCAACGTGGTTTAAAATTAGGGCCCTTAATGAGAACTTTTAACAAATTAGAAAATTCTTCGGCATGATATATTCGGGCCGCGATATTTTTTTTGTTTGATTTATAAAGTCACTCGTTGCAGTAAAATAATAGGTATTATATTTTGAATCTTACAATGTAATTATATTTGTTATGCTTCGTATGTTTACATAATTATTTATTACTCATAAAGGTCCAGTGTGAAACGTCGTTACAAGAAATAAGCAATGAAAGGTACTGCTAATATGTAATTCGATAAAAAAGTTGTTCTAGAATGGCATGTTGGTAACTTTTTGTCCGTTTATGCTCTTGTAACTCTCCATATAAATAACATGAAATGACAAGTTGTGCTACAACATTTTCAAGTTTTCTTGTTTTTTCTTATTTGCAACTTTAACTCCGTTGAACCAGTTATTACAACACTCTCATTAAGTATATGCTTAACACTATACTTTTACCTTTGTTGCAAACGCTGAATCTACTAGTTACTAACACACTTGATTTTTCTGGTCAAATTAATTTTACCAATTCAATTATTGTAGAGAAATTATTGTATATATTTTTGGTACTCTAATAATGTAATGCGATATAATTAAAAACTTTCTTCGTGCCAATGTCCAATATTGAAATTCAATCACATTGCAACGAAAACATAATTTATTTTATCAATCGATCTTAATTCGAATTCAATCAAATTGATAAGAGAAGTCAAAAAAACATTGATGAGAGATCGAAAGTGAATTAAAGACTGCATGGAAAACAAGTCAATCTTTTGTATTGTGTATTTTCGAGTTATGAACCGATAGACTTACATAATCACACAAGAGTGGATGTTTGTTTGCAACTTTGATTTGATAAATAATAGGCATACTTTATGAGGTAGTTAAAGTTAATAATGTCAGAACATAGTGTAGCTTTTCTGTCTTTATTAAATTTTAACAGATTTTTATGTTTTGAAAACTGTTGCATAATCTCGATTCGTTTTGAAAATTGACTTCTGAGTTATTTATAATGTTCGTGTTTTTAGGGCTCATTAATGTCCTACTTGATGATACAGTGACAAGGTCGCTTTGAATGGTTACGTCAACCAACAAACGGTACCGGGGCAACCCGTGGCTGAGGTGACCCCGCTATGGCGGCGATGCCAACATATTGACGACATCCTTATTTTTATTGGTCATACGAATGAGTGCGTCGACCGAACCGCCTCCACAGTCGAACTGTGCGTGTGGCCTCGTGCTGTTTCTATTTACAGGGGGCTTCGACAAATGGAAGTTTATCATATTGTGTCGTTTAGCAATTTAATGAAATCAATCTATTCACTATACTATTACTATTTTTAAAAAAAATATCTCAATAGATTCCTGCTCTGAACAAATATCATAAAAAAATTGCTTTCTTCTTTTTAATATAGTAGGTCAGTGTAACATACGCAAGTCTCCTGAAATATCTACACAGATATTTTATCTTAATATAAATAAGTGGAGACTACTAAGATTAGTCGTCCACAGGCAACCAGAAAACTAAAAGAATTTCCGCTATTCATATTAATCACTGGAATAGCAGTTCCTAGAGTTATATTTTCATTCATATGTTTTAGGACTTAGGACTAGGGAATTAGGACGCACGTCCAACGGGCTTAGTAACTCATTTCAACACAAGACCATTTATCTTCTGTTTGGTTTAGAACCTGAAGTCTAGACTAAACCTAGGTAGACTACTAGCTCCAATCTTACAATGCAATATATGAATAGACTATCACGTGAATAAAGTTCCCGTTGCTAAATTTTTTGAACTCTTAGGAAACACTTCTCTCCTAGACATTTAGATTTCTGTTAGGATTAGAATTTTTTTTATCGGCATTTGTGCGTATGCCTACAGTGATATTGATTTTATCTATTATCCTTGCTTAAACATTGCGAACTGTATGGGGTCACGAAAGTCTATTTATATAGCGATGTCTGCAATCATTTTTATTTTAGGATTCCGTCTAAAATCTCTGATGTTATACGTACGACTTCTGACAACTTATTGAATCACTCGCACTCTTTAAAATCGTTTATGTTGGTGGTAGTACACAATATATTATTATAATAATATTAGTCATGTGATGGTGATGTGCAGTTACTGCCGATACTTGTTCTATCATTTCAGTCCACAATTTCATTATAATATTGTACTATGATAGATTGATAACAAGATATTGTTTTGTTTTGAACATAAAAAGATTGTTTAAATGTAATGATACTTTCATAGTTGCGTTCGTTTGCCCACGACATGGACGACAATGGCGTTCACAGTTTCACAGCCGTGTGATGATTGTCGCTGATCGTAACCGTTCATCGCAGCTACGTTATCGAATTTTATGACGTTTTGTCTTTTATCTCCTATCTATAGTTCATTACATCGCTTGATTATTTGGAGTTCGTTACACAGTGCACGTCCGCAAATCTAATGGTGAAAGTGGTGTTATTTGTGCAAAATGCATTCTTGTTGTGTTATGATTAGTTCCTATAGTGGCTCGTAAGTTGTGTGCCAATAAGACTTAGTCGAGCCTTTATGTGGTGTAACCATGAACGGGAGGAGGCAGCGGGTGCACCCGCACCGCCGCCGGGATGACTTGAACGAGAGGCAGCAGAATTTGCTGCAGTCTTGGAGTGACGGTGAGTTCCTCCATACATCTCTAGGTTTTTGTGAGGCTTGTCTTCCTTGTGTTTAATAGCGAAATGATTAACCGGTTGGGGTTTTGTTTGATATGATTAACTAACTGATTGTTTGTTACTTACCTTCCTTTCGAATTTCGACCTTCAAGGTATGACGCGACCATATATTAGATATTGTGCTTTATAAAACTGTTTCAGTATTCGACAGTGTTATAGCACAGATAACTAAATAGTTATGGTTATAGGTATTAAGATCATTTTAAATACTCGTAGAAAAATATATACATACTTAACTTATTTCTAGAAAGAAATGAATGACCTAGGTTGGTCTTGATTTTGAAGCTATTTATATTTGTTGCAGAATAGATAATGGAAAATTATTATCAATGATAAGTTTTGTACCTAACTACCTTCTGATGAATCTGGGTTGGTATAAAATAAGTCTTGCTTTGTTTGGAAAACGAATCTCAATTCTGTTGGGTCGGTCTTCAGTTTGATTTTTTATATTTTTACTAGTTTCCGTCCTGCGAGATCACCCCGTCGTTCCCGAGGGATCAAATAATGTCCCAGGATAAAAAGTACCCTATATGTTAATCCAAAATAGTCAATTAGTCAGTGGTTTAAAATAAATTATCTCTATTGTTATAAAACCCCGATAGAGCTAACTGATGCCCGATTTTCTGGTTTCGGGACCGCCCGATTTCCCACCTGAGCTATTATAACCTTTTACTTAGATGGTGGCGAAATTTACCTTCGTATTCTAATGATATAGTACCTAGCAGTTTTTCATTGCTTGAAAACACGGATAAAACGACGTTTTCTAAAAATGGAACCTAGCTAGATCAATTTATCGCCCCCGAATGCCCCTTGCATACTAAATTTCATGAAAATCGTTGGAGGAGTTTCCGTGATTCAGATAATATATTATACAAGAATTGCTCGTTTAAAGGTATTAGATAGATATAATGTACTATTGCTGAGCCCATGGGCGTAGCGAGGTACGGGCAGCCCCCCCCCCCCTTAGAAGTGCGGTCGTTCGCTAGTAAACTGTAATTCTGACGAGCTTTATAGCTTGCGACGCTTCAAGACCTAAGAAAGTAACAGGCTTGAAGGCTGGCTTGTGAAATCGAACAATACGGGATGTGATCTCTAATATAAGGATAATAATCTAGAATTTTCTTTGTCTGCCCCCCCATATACAATCCTGGCTACGCCCTTGGCTGAGCCTCACTACGTGCAACAAACAAAACTACAATCTCTAGGCGGTAATTTTTTTTGTATACCACTTAGGTGGCAAACAAGCATACGGCCCGCCTGATAGTAAGCACTTACCATAGCCTATGGACGCTTGCAACACCAGGGGTATCACTCGCGCGTTGCCGACCCTGAAGAAACCGCTTCACACCCTTTTTGAAGAACCCCATGTACTCCATTGGAAAAATCACGGCGGGGAGCTCATTCCACAGTCCAAGCGTCCGCGGAAGAAAATTCCTTCAAAATTGACGACCCCTTACAAGTAAAGAAAGAGCAACCTCTAACTACTGCAATATCTAATTAAATGCGTAGCTTTCTACTCTTTTCGTATTATGTATGTACAACACAGCTGTCCGTCATAAGGTAATGAATGGGAATGGCGGAGAAGACTGCGGCCATAGTTATATTGTAGGTCGAGTAATCATTATGCGGCAGCAACATACCTACACCGTATTTCAACTAGTTGGTCTTACGGAGGGAATGCCTGGTGATCTGTAATACAGGTTTTACCTAAATCAGACACCAGTCTCTATGTTATCTGCAATAACTATGACTCTACCATATAATGTGTTGATGAGAAAATTAATAAAGTATATGATTAGTTAGATTTTCAAATCAAACATTAATTACTCAGGGGAGGACGTTCTTATCAATTTGGACTATAACTTTTATTATGGGACTATTTTGATATTGTGAAAAAGAAATCGGCTGTTCTACACAAAATGTAGATATACAGCATCCTTTTTTTTATTCCTTACTGCTAATATCCCAATAATATTATCTCAACTAATTCCATTCCATTGATAAAAACGAAATATAAAAGTTATAGTACTTTTTAAGCTTTCGCGAACTAAATTCATTGTAGTATTTGATAATAATCTGTGCGCGAATAGACCCGATACATTAATATTAATATAAGTTATCTTAGAGTCTGGCAAACGAAAGTAGACTGAAAGAGCGCGGAAAATTAAAAAATTGGCCAAGTGCGAGTCGGACTCGCAAACGGATGTTCCGTACAATATTAACTAACTCATTGTGCTATGAAAACAAAATACCGAAAAAGAGACGTTTGTTGTATGGGTATACCTATCTTGAATTATTAGGAAAAAGTAGCTTTTCTCTCTGTTTTGTATTGCCATATACAATTTGCAAATAATTCGAGAATCTTCTTTCGTTTGCCAGACTAGCATTTTGTAACGTAGTAAAATATACGAATACTAGATGGCGCTGATCGTTTTTAAATCGCGCTATCAATGTTCTCTCGCCATTCTACAAGTAGTAAAAATTATGTAGGAACCAG
The DNA here is from genome assembly GCA_951394255.1 of Polyploca ridens. Lineage (NCBI taxonomy): Eukaryota > Metazoa > Arthropoda > Insecta > Lepidoptera > Drepanidae > Polyploca > Polyploca ridens. Next base: position 7,715,718 of record OX596247.1, read on the forward strand.
TATCAAGAAACAGCTAAACAGCTGCCGGTATTTACAGTATTAAATTATATTTTTGTAAATGCATTCCTTCTGTAATGAAGAGATTGTATAATATACACTTATGTTTCTTAGGGTTTTACTAAATAGAAATACAGAAATAAACTATATAAATTGGATGATATGGTGTCAGTTTTCTGTATCTACCATATTCTGCAGATTTTATTCTGTATTTATAATCATAAAGTTTGTAAGTTTTCAGACAATAATAATAACTGTATTGTTTAGATATTTAATATTAATATCATATACCCATTTGCCAGACTGGTTAGTTAGCAGGAGTGCACTTAAAATAAAATCAAGTCATGTCTTAATAAAAATATAAAATGAACATTTCCAGCGAAACATGTTTTGTGAACAATTTCAATTATAAAAGAGATGTTCAGTAATTTTAGAACGCTAATGCCATATCAAATATTAATTGTTTCACAGTAGTGTTAAATCATTATGAGTTTGTATTAGGACATGCCGCTTCATGCTGTGTATTGCATAGGTGCTTAGTTGCATATATTTGCGTGGATAATGTGCGACGCGTCGTAGTATAGCCGACGTTGGGTGGTGTGAGAGAATTTCTGGAGTGCATGCCCCCGCAGATGGCGCGGTCAGCCACCGCCGCCGCCCGGGAGGCAGCTATCGATTCTGTCTGTTGCCTCCACACTAAATACGGAAAGTAGACGCCCCGTGCAATGTACATTGCGTCTATACAGTTAAATACTGCATTGCGCTCAAGTTCACTTCTCTAGTCACGACATCGCATTCGAACTTGTTGCTTTCCAACTATTCATTATCTTGATCAAAGGTTTCTTATTCTGCCTGTTTACTTGCATAGAAAGTAAGATTTAAATCAGCAATGAGAGTTGATTAAAAGTGAGCACTGCATTAATTTAGTATTTTCTTTTGTCAACAGAGGTGTGCAGTAGCGAGGAGGTGCCCGAGGTAGAGATAGTCAGTCTACTGCAAGAACATATACCGAAATATCGCTTGAGAGCTGACAGCCTAACTAAGTTTGGAGGTATTATTGACTGTTTATTTTTTAAACTACCTAGGTACCAAACAAGCATAGGGCTCGCCTGATGGTAAGCTGTTCACACCCTTCTTGAAGGACCCCATTAAAAAAGCTTCGTTAAAAGCTCTGAGGAGCTAGAACTTTGAGGCACAAGTTGTTCGCGGATTTGGACCACCAAGGGACGCAGAATATTTGCAAGAAAAGAGGAACATTGCATTTAAAATAAAATGACTTTCTCCAACAAGTGCAAATTACAATGTTCACTATACTACTTTTGGCTTATTTGCTAATTGTAAGAATTGGCAGTTCGATTATGACCAGCGAAAGGCACAAGCGACGTGGTACCGGTTTTTCAAAATAGGTGCGGTGGAGTAACGAGTCACTTTTGCTTTGAGTCCAAGTTGGGTTGTAAGATACCTGCCATTCCATAGACATTTCCATAAACAGTAACCCCCTTACTCATAAAACGTTGTTTAACTAATAAACTGATTAAGTGGTCACTTAAATAATGTCGAATTGTTTGACAATGACAGCAAGGTGACGTCATTTATTTGACCATTTAATCAGTAGGATTAGTTAAATAGCGTTTATGAGTAAGGCCGTAAATGGTAGGTTACCTTTAGAAAAATCTCAATATGTTACAAAATACAATGAATAAATGTTTTAAATAGCAGCTTTCAGCTGTAGTCGTCCTAGTTCTGCTAGTCTAGTAAATATCATCTGGTCAGTGTATAGAATCTAGGGCAGCCTATTTTAGATTACATAGGCAATATAATGCATATAGTTTCTTTAGATTCCGTGGCATGTAGTAAGCAGAAGTGAGCGTAATGCATGTTACGTTAGAGCACAACTGTAATTAAGTACTGATATGTGAAGGTAAAAGACTTTGTATAAATAGCAGTTATCCATTGTCGCTCTGTTAGTACCATTCGAAGCAATAGATGGCGATCGACGATTGAAAACTATAGTTCACGTGACTCAGGTGGCAAAAGTAAACTGCTTGGCTGCGTCTCGTTGGCAAAGCTTAATGATATGCTTGTTGTATAACGTAAATGTCAAGGTCTCTTGCGAAAATTTTCATACTTTACAATATAGGCAATATGATGAGAATGTCGTATAGCGTTTATTTCGTTGAAAGGGCGTACTTACTAATAGTTTGACACTTTTTTCTGACTTATAAAATAATTGTGCTTAGGGAATAGGGAGTCAAATCTGAAAAACAACCAGGCATGGTAATTTATCATTATGAAGACATGAGCTAGCTGAGCTATTTAAAGTATTTATTGATTTCACTTGGCCATTCATGTCGTACGTGGGCGATTTGTTCAAACGCATGTCATCATTTAAACACATTTTCTTTCGATTCTGATGAAACACGGCAGTCGTATGTTAACTTACATAAAACTGTGTACATAGTAAAATAATGAAAAATAAACATGAGGAGGTAGTTTCATACTAACAAGTCTTACATCTAAGAGATGCATACTATAATCAATAGCTCAGTGGTACTGACTGCGAATGCCGCGACGAATGTCGTGGTTTCAAATCCTGCAATGAGCTATCGGTGAAGGAAGCCATAGGTAGCACGGTGGTAGGGTAGGTACTTTGTTTTACCCGCTTGGCCAACTACCATCCTCACGTTGAAAATCTGTCCCTGACTCTCATGTTCCTTGTGTTTTGACAGCTGGATTTGACAGCCAGTCTCCTTCACGGCGTTGTGTGATTTACATCTTCGCCTTTCTTATCATTAGGTACTTTGATCAGATTGTGGCCATCTCAATCAGAAAAGTAAGAATCTAAATAAAACATAAAATTAAGTAATTTTCGATTCTATTCATACCTACTAAGGCGACCTATTTTAGTAACATGTGTTTCGTGTAAACAGAATACGTTATTAGGTTTTTGGCTAATGGCACCATTCCACCATTTTTAGACGCGTTACAGTCGTTGTAAGTCAGATTTATGGGAATGGGAACCGACAGTCAAACGAAAATGATTAGGTATGTACTCGTAAGTCAAAATATTTAGCAATAAGCTATTTTATGTGGCTTCAACTAAGTCAAAGCAGTCTGTATGTCGCCATATATGCGTTGTTCCGTCCCAGTAAGTGTACGAGGCGCAGTTTCCGGCGCCGGCGCCGTTCTTAAACTCTATAAATAATGGTGTCTCATCGCTCGAGTCATCGTCCGCTGCGCTGGCCAGTATATGCGTTCCTCGACCGGTCTGACGATGCGTGTCATCTGTCAACTTGCTGCATTTACTGGAATGTCTCCATGCTTGGATATTTTCTATGGGAGTATAACCTATTGCATCATGTACCGATATTCGACTCCAATAAGCTTAGAAGATGCATCATTAAGAACTTATATCTACATAGGTGTTTGAAGAAAACTTTTAATGGCTTCTAAGCTATATGTGTAGCTAATGGCTAGAACATGGAGTTGCGGCATCATCAAAGCAAGGCTTATGTTATTACCAAGTAGGTGACATATTTATGCCAACCGATCGAACCTTTGCATGGGTGGGATTAAAAGTAAACTGTAAAAATGTTAGGTTTCGTTCCAGAAGCCAGCATTGTTGCATCATAATGCAACATCTTTTGGAGTGGCTTAATTCGGTTCAAACTGGATTAAAAGCGGATAGGGAATAAAGTATGATTCAGAATTTCAGAGATCCCGTGACGTGACGTCAATCGTACTAACACCGGCTTCTAAATTGTAACTACGATTATAACCGTTTCAAGTGGAACAATATATTATTTCCTATTATTATATATAACTAGCTGTCCCTCGCGGTATCACCCGCGTTCCCGGGATAAAAAGTAGCTTATGTCCTTCATACCATCTATGCTATCTAGGCTATCTGCATGCCAAATTTCATGATGATCCGTTGAGTAGTTGAGCCGTGAAGGCGTAACAAACAAACAAAGAAATAAACAAACTCACTTTTGCATTTATAATAAATATTAGTTAGGATTATTTTCTAAAGCTCTGCCCCGCGGTTTCGCTCGCTTTAAGCTTTGAATTTATATAATCCTCTACAGCAAGTTACCCCAAACTATATTGGGCAAGATACCCCTTTTCCAAAATGAACTGATACCTCATACCCCCATAACCTCTAGATTTTTTCCTATTGATACAAAATACTTACCAATTAAAAAAAAAATCTTAAAAAAAAAGTATTCACTTTTGCAACAATACTTCCTACTAAAATATTAGTAATTCTTATAACAAGTTGGTTCACGTAACACAACTTAATACAGTATCTTGAAAGTTTCAAATAAGATTAAGAGGTAGATTTTTATACCTCGTCAACCCCCAAAATTAGTTTTCGTTTATTGTTATCGACCCCTGGGAAACCGATATTGTAAAACCACTTGGGAATCCCTGCTCTACATTGAATGGGCTAATTAATTTATTATTTTTTAAATCGTATTATATTTACTTGGTATCTTTATAATATAGGCTATAACATGCCAATGAATTAAGAGGTGAACACGTACCAAATAACTAAAATGTATTAATGTTTTTCAGGATACGAGAACCAGGATTGGTTCATTCCTTCCCCTGCTCTACCGCTCAATCCTGAGGACTTGGCGCTAACACCTGACCAGATCAGGGAAACACTCAATTACTTTCGTGAGTAATTTACTTTATATTTGAAACATATATTCCGCAGCTAGACTTGGTCAAATGAAATCGCTCATCATCATCATATGAGCATATGGATGTCCAGTGCAGAACATAGGCTCCCCCATTGACTTCCACTTCGAATGGTTTTGGGCCGCTTGCATCCAGCGGCGCCCATCAGCGACTCTCACCAGGTCATCGGTCCACCTGCTGGGAGGTCGTCCCGAATGAAATCGCTCGCAAATCACTAAATTTGTGTACCTCTTGTTGTTTTTAATGTATTAGATAGAAGGTTAGCTTTAGATGACTTTGATACCGTTTATAAGTTGGTTTTGGCTCTCAACCGGGAACACTTTGGTTGCATGGATTTCTTCATATTATAATTTTAAGGCTATCGGTCAATACAGAAACGTCTCTTAATATTTAGAAGCGTCTTAAGGGCGGTATGTAAGCTAAACGTCATAAACAGGGTTCGCTATTTTAGTGGTTTATGAATGAAAACATGAAAGAAATAGTATTATATGAACATAATCATAAAGCCAAGACACCAATTAACAGATCGGTGTTGGCCCTTTTTTTTAATTTTACTTTTATAAATAGCAAAAACCTTATGAATATTACAAAAATCATAAAATCGAGGTTTTCCTCTTTAGTGATACCATCAAAATAAGAATCCTTTTTGTAATAAATTTATATTAAATCGAATCACAAATATATGTACAACAGATCCGTGGGGCCACATTTTAATTTTTTTGTACGAGAATAACGTAATTTATTAATTAATAAGCATCAATTTTGCGACGCCATTTGTCCATACATTTTTCTATGAAATGTCAAGTGAAGCTTTATATACAAGACGCAATCGCGAAAATATTCAGTTCCCCCCAGTGTCCCAAGGTGACACCACGTCGCTTTTTATTGACACCGGAAATTACGTCATCCATATATCTGTATACATGCGCTTGTCAAAAAGAACATAATAAGTGCATTTTTATTTTCTACATTATTAGAGTTATGAAATACACCATGGACATTTTGATAAATTTATTGTTCTTATGGTAATCGGTATCAATTTCATGATTGGTTGATACGTCCTTAGTCTTTTTGAAAATGTCCCGTATGCCAAAATATTTTCCTTGTTCTCCCTCTCAGCCATTGATTGCTTATTTTGTTACTTGCTTATAGATAGACTAGTCTTATTAATACAATATAAATAAGATTATATTTTTAATCGTGCGGCTTTTTAATGAATCGTCGTTGCTGAACAGAAGGTTAGGATACGGCCATCGATATAATATATGTATTTTATTAGATTTCACGATCCGAACAAAAAATCCGTCGAGCTTGATGACAGCGGGATTAAAAACATCTTAAGCGCCAATGAATTTCATAGCGCATACGCGTTTCGTTCATATAGAATTTACACCGCAGTCGTGGCATTTAAATGAAGAAATATTTTTTCTATTGTGATATTACGATATTATTACCTATTTATTCACTTGAAAAACAAATAAGTTAACTTGACTTTGATTTCTTGTATTATTAATGCCGCTCCGTACGCGCCCACACTGTATGAATATCGAAGGCACACTAAAGTAAGGTGAACGGAACGCAGTTCAGTTAATTCGAACCGAGTGAATATTGGGAACGCTGTGTATATATAGTAGAATGCTAGTAGAATACAATTATATCGATGGATACGGCCATTTGTAAATAATTCACTGTTCTTATATTATATTCTTTAACTATAAAGCTATTATTGTTACTAGATATTTTCTTTGTAGGTTTTATTTTATTAAGCATAACTTAATAAGCCTCTTTGCAAATCTTTACAATATAAATTCTTATAATTTTTAATTCTCGTCGTCACACTCTACTACGCCTAAAAGTCATTGTGAGCATTATCCATTTTAATAAAAATTCGATATCTCGCCACCGGTGCATCATATATAACATTATCTCTAGAGCTAATATACCATGTTGTTCAATAAGTTTTGTCGATCGATACGAGAAACACGTTTTTATTATTTGAAATACATTTTATTATGATGATGATGATGATTAGCACTACTCCCAGCCAGTACAACGACCGACCCATGTCCTATACAACCATTCAAACATCAACCATCATGTAACTAACTTAGTTTATAATGACTGGTACCTGAATAGTTGTATCGGAATAGCCATGGAGAAACCAAGGAGTGCATGTTATATAGGAGTGACACGCTCTGGGGTGGAAGAGGACGGCCAGCTAACCGCAACCAGCTGACCACAATTGACCGACTGTTCAGCCTATAGATGAGGGATGAGCGTTGATGTATGTTGAGTGCTGGGGTTTTATTGTCTTCTTTCTTATTTTGATTTTTTGTTCCTGGGTTGTATTTTGTTATTTCTTTGTTGTTCATTAGATTAACCTCCTCCATGCACGGGTATAGCTTCTGTGGTTGAGAGGCTCCTTTTCCATTTCAGCTTCGGTATGTGCTTACATATTTCTTGTTCTTCGTTATTTTATTCTAGAGTCAATTTGGTTGCCTCAGGCACAACATCAGCAAGGTTTTTATTATAGTAGTCAAAATATTCTATATCATGCGTCGATTGATTTTTGGTTTGGATTTTGGTGTACTGTAGGGCCGTAACATGGCCATAATATATGGGACTGTATTCTATCAGATGTGTGTTTGTAAACTTAAGTATCTTGGTTAATGGGATGAGAAACATCCAGGATAACATATCTTTTTGTGTTCCGGAAAGTATTTTTTTTGGTTTCCTATCCTGCTGGGTGTATGATGTTCCGTGATTTTAATCTGATCATGGATGAGCATTTTGTCCTGGTTTAATTAGTGTTGAGCCTCATTGTTTATCAGTTAGTTTATCACAAGCGCTCGAGCTGTACACATCTCAGTGCAATAATTGTTAGACCCGGTTCTGATGCCTATAATTATTTAAGACTATACATGTGTTAAGTGCAATGAAGTGATTATTTAATTGTAATATTACGAAAATAAACACATTGGGCCCGTGAGGAGTTTGTTGCGTCGCTTCTTCTCCTCATACAAGGCATTTCCGAAGCGACAGTTTAACGTTGTTTTACCCTGCGGAAAGCTGCTGTTTTGAAACCCTGCGGAATAATTGCATATGAAATACTAAAAAATCATCGAACGAGTCGTAGCGGGTTGCGGAGGTGCTCCCAGAACTCCCTATCAGTCGCCGCTATACCGAATTTAACAAATGTGTTAATTATGAAGTATCCAGTACTGAATTGGCCATTGCAGGATAAATGGCTACGGCCCACGTTAAATGGCCTGCGTTCGCGTATACTAATAATTATACAAAGTAAGGGATAGAACCGCTGCATGGCCAATAGTATAATAATATAAAAATAACATAATAATAAAATAAAATAACATAATATAGAATGGCTTCCAAATCTTTTAAAAGAGTAATTAAGTCGTGAAACGTCTCTGTACAACCATCTCTTTTAATCTGAAAGCTAGATCCGCACATAAACCATTAAAGTAGATAACCTGAGCCGAAGGTCCTTGATAACATTTGCTAAGGGCCTCGCACTGGCTTAATTAGGCACTGTACTACAAGATATTTATATTGCAAATATATTGAAAATTAGCCTATAGCATTTGAGGATAATGTAGCTTCCTATTACAACTCAAGTGGCTTCCTATCCGCCTTCGGCGGAATACACACAAATTGCCACTCTTATGCATTGTTTTATTTAATCCTAAAGCCCCGCGCTATCTCAAGGAACGCTTCGAGTACTACACCTCAACATCATCTTCTTCATAGTCCCATGGAACTTAACTTCCAAACTCCCAGTCACACTTCTCACTCTTATTCCCAATCTTTTACTATCCAAGCTGTACGTATCTGAAACTCTCTCCCTCAGACTATAAGACGGGCCCCGACGTTAGACTCTTTTAAATCTCTTGTTATTTCACGCTATCACACGCTATAAACTTCCTCATTTCCTGCCTTTCTTTGTATTTTTCTAGAGCTGTTATTTTCACGTTATGAAAGTGTATTCTTATGTGTTAAACCTTCCATATTCTCATATATCCTGTTACCCAAAGGTTGTCTAAAAGAAATCGCTTAAGCGATAAGACTGCTTATTTTGTATCACTTCTTCTTTTTTGTATTGTTTCGTCTTCTACTATATGGTGTACAAATAAAGCATATTTATGTTATCTTATTAGTGAACGAATGTTCAGAATCGGATTAGTAATTTCAAAGCCTCGTACATGCAACTTACAAACTTTACCTTTTTATATGATACTAGTTGTACCCCGTGGATTCACTCGCGTTCTCTCGATAAAAGTAGCCTATACCCTTCTCTATACCATAGGTATCTGATTGCCAAATCTCAATGCGATGGGTTCAGTGGTTTAGGCGTGAAAGCGTAACAAACAAATGGGCCAGTGGGTGCAGTTGATTATGATTCCACCTATAGCGGTGCAGGTCGTGGGTTTGATTCCCACCTAGGATATGCATTTGTATGCATGAACATGTCTGTATGTCCTGAGTCTGGGTGTAATTATGTATTTACAAACAAAAAGGTTTCCATAGTACAAGCTCAGCTTAGTTTGGGATAAGATGACCGTGTGTGAGGAATGTCCCAGGATGTTTATTTTATTTAATTATGATTTATGACTAAACTTAGTACTATTTATTATTATTACTTATTAAACAAACAGAGTTACTATGGATTAGTACCTACTTCTTCAAAAAACGTTAACGTAAGTACCCCCAAAGTACTAATATAAGGCATAGCACTGAATTTCCTTTGCTTATAAGTAGTGAATCCATTCTGCATAATAATTATGTAATCTTTGGTTGCGCTTATTTAAATAAGCCACTAGAAAAGGTATTTAAATAGAAAATTAAATATAATGTTACTTTATTAAGTAACATTATATTTAATTTTCTATTTATTATTGGAATTTTATCGGCTGGTACCACGTTATGCGGTACGTACCTAACTTGACGCAACGTCAAGTTTGAATTTGATGCATGTGTGCGTACCTGTAACACAACTGCAAAGTAACAAATGAATGCTGGTTTTGGCGCGCGATCTAGCCTACATACTACCCTTAAATACTTGACAAACGCATTTTCCATACAATCGAAATGTCAAATGACTACTTAATCATAACTTAAGTGTGAGTGACGTTTCAGTATTTGGCCTTTACTGTCTTACGTAGACATTAAGACACACATATACACATTACTGGTGTAAGCCAGAAGAAGCTGGATAATCTTATATTGTTTTATGAAAATGTTTACTTTATCCATTGAGCTTTGTTCATCGTTATTGTATTTTACTTGGCCAATCGACTGTAACTACCGTGTGTCATATTGTTTCTGATGTTTTTATAATAATATAATTGATGTTGTATTTAAACATAAAAAAACATGATTCGTATCAAGTAATGACTGATATTAATGATAACATTTTGATAGCGTCTAGTAGGTACCTACAGTAAAGTCTGAAACAATGATAGAAGGCTGTGTCGTATTTAAATCATCAATTAAAATAACGTTTAAATTAACCTATCTTTTATGTCCATCAGTTGGATCACAGAGTTCACAGGTTATCTAAAAAAACTTATTTATAAATACCTATTATACGATGCCTACCTTCCATTGTTATCAACGGGGCTACCGCGCATCTTTGGTGGATATTTTTATGAACACCATTAATGAATTTCATCCAATGACCCGGTACGATGACCATTGGTGGTTCATACTATAAATTATTCTGTGCTTCTATGCAATGAATATACTTTTGTTCAGTTCGTGACAGTGGATTCTGAATAGAATATCTCGACATTTAGATCATGCGTCTATACTAATAAATAAAATTACTCATTTAAACCTAAAGTAAGCGATGAATTTGGTGAAAGTACATGATTGTTCAAAAAATATACCAATGGTATCATCATTGAGGGCTTGACGCGAATTGTTGGGCGTTCAATTAATGATAGCTAGTCGCGGCGCGAACCGAATGGGTGACGCATTTGTCTGTTGGGTGGTCGGTATGGTAGTCGTATCTACGGCAGCTCTGCGCTTGCGCGAGTGTAAAGACTCGCGCCCTCCAGTGCCGGTCGCGCCGGTAGCCACTCGGCACGCGTGTGTAATCTCTCCGCCCGCGCCCGTACCCGTCTGTGTGGTGTCGCGTCGTATGCCGATCGATACCGCGACACCGTATAACGTGCGCCGCATGCTGCGTACTTCGCGCATCAATCACTGCTACCCGTGCTAAACATAGAGAGGAGGTGCACCGGTGCACTCCTTCTAATATAGAATAGCCGTCCAAATCACACACGTGCCCTCATCCCGATGCCAACAAAAGCAATCAAATAGTTTGCGGTGCTGTCCCCAGTTTCTCCATAAGTTTGTAATAAAAATCGATCAAATTATATCCCAACCTTATGTAAGAGGGTGACACCGCTTAATATGTGCTATGAATCATTTGAATTGTTATTTATTGCTGCATATGAATTTCAATAAATGTAAAAGAGAGTAGAGTGTAGAAGGTAAATTAATCAAGTCTACGTGTTATCGATCGGGGGTGTTGTTTCGGGAGTCGGAACACGCGTCGCAACGGCGGCGCCGCCCGCCGGCCGCGCCGCAAAGCGCCGCGTCGCAACGCGCAACAGCTGTGAGCCAGATCTGTTAACTTGACCGTGAGAGCATAATTATTATGTCCATTGTTGCCTGATTGTGTAGTATACAAAACGTTACAGTTTACTATCACTTAATTGAATTCGTAGTTAGGCTATAAAATAAAATAAATAAGACTTTTTTTTACTATTTATCTACTTATACATTTTTATGCTGTTGGCATTTAATAGCTTAATACTTGCAATATTTAATCATTTAAGATTTTATTATTATTTTATTGCCAAAATATTAATTAGGTTAAAGTACATAGATTTACCTACTTTATATATTTAAATCATAAAAATGCTTATAGTATACTAGGTATGAGTGATGCTTGTAAAATATTTTATTATTTATTCAAAGAAGTCGGCCAAGGTGAGCTAGTAAATGTTATGGTGAAGTGAATGCTTGTTACTTATTTAGTAACATTGTCAATTATCAAATCTATATTACCCATGTTCTGTACTTAAGGGTCGGAAGGATGTTAATGAATCTTAATAAACAGGGTTCGCCATTTTAAAGATTCATGTATGAAAACAAGAAATAAATAGAATAGTCATAAACTCGAGAGAGAACCTACCATCGATTCTCTTTTTTAAATTTTGGTGCAATTTATTAAAAACATCAAAATAAAGAAAAAGTGTTTTCGAGGATCTGTTTTAAGGATTCCATTAGATGGGAATTCGTTTAGAAAAATTCTTATATAAAATCTTATCACAATTATATAAGTATGTGCAACATTTACGACGCATATTTTTAAATTGAAATATGAGAAAAACGCAATATACCGGGTGATTTTGAATTTCTTAGCTATTTTTTTTCCCTCGGATCAGAATCACTAATAGAACACATCCGTGCAAAAAAAGAACCTTTTTTTTTGTTTATAATTTTGTCGTAAGAATATCCTAAATACTCCACATTACTGGATAACGTTAACAAGTAGATGACCTTGAACTTCAGCTGGTAGACGTCACCGGAACATTGAAATATGCTGCGGAAATACGTGAATTCTTTCGTAACGCGCACTAGGTGGAAATTGTGTTTAATACCTACTAAAATTTCACCATATTATTTTTCCATTTTCTATTCACAAAATTAAGTAATATCAGGAATAAACTCTTCATAATGTTGTTTACATTTCGAGTATTTTGATTAATAAAAACTGTCATTGAATCGAATCTGTCATTCATTAAAATCTTCTAAAATAAATTCTATTTTTCATTTTCACTAAGGAGGAAACTTATCTTTCAATAATTATTAACAATACATTAGGCAGCCCGCACGCATCATACAATCGCCGGCCGACTTTATGTCGGAAAGAGAAGAAAACTTGAATGTCAGCATTGTAAGCAGAAAACAGGATAGCTTTATAAAACGTTTGACTTGGTTAATAACCCTTAAACGAACCTATCCTAGAAATAAACTCTAAAATTGCCTATTTCGCTAAAAAGGTCTGATGTCAGTCGGTGGATTCAATTTTATAAGAGAATAAATTCTTTCGATTTGAGAGATTCAAATGTTCTTCGCATTTGAATTCCTTACTACCAAAGCACACGTCCTACAAAACCGCCCTAAAGGCCTCAAGTCGGACTGAGAGAGATTCAAATGTTCTTCTCATTTGAATTCCTTACTACCAAAGCAGTCGTTTTACAAAGCCGCTCTAAAGGCCTCAAGTCGGGCTGAGAGACATTCAAATGTTCTTCTCATTTGAATTCTTTACTAACAAAGAACTCGTCTTACAAAGCCGCTCTAAAGGCCTCAAATCGGAATGACAATTGGACTACCGATTGTCTGACGTGTGGAAGCGTCCTTATACGAAACCTCTCTTCCCTTCTCTTTTAATTTCATACAAAGAATTAAAAAAATATTGCTACGACGTTTTCAGGTGTGCGGTGAGCTTAATACTTCATGTCAACCTATTTGAAAAATTTCTGATTATGAAAAAAAATATTTTTAGTTGCGCACGCAGGTATTCTCTGGTTACTGGTTGCTAGGGCAACGTTTTAGAAGATCAACAGTCGTTTCTGGGTGATACAAAATATTTTTAAATTTAATTGAATAATTATGGAACTCTCTGGAATACACTATCAGTTTGATCAACGGAGGGCTTCTGCCTCACACAAGATGCCGCGCGGCGCCCGCCATCCCACCCAACTGTGCGTTTTGTGGTTGCAGATCACTGGAAGTGTGTTATTTAAAACCAAATAATAAGTTGTCAATAAACTGCAATATTCAGTTCAATGTGATTTTAAATTAGCCTTAAGTTGGCCCTAAAGTTTTAAAGTGTTACAACGATGGATATGTTCGAATTGTGATACGATGAGTATGTTTGTAATTGAGTTAATAAAAAAAGTGAGTTACTGTATTTTTGTGGCTTCATTTTATAAATTTTAAACGGGTAAGAATACCGAGAGTGATGTATAGGATATTTAATTTAGATGGTGTTCGTGTTTTTGTATACTACGCAGTATCTAATGGTGGCTTCTCACGGCGCGTCGTAGGCCGAGCCGCGCCGCGCCGCGCCGATTTCTACGAGCAAGCACGCGCCACGCGCGAGCCCGAGTCACCCCTTCACACGGGCGCGGCGCGGCGCGGCGCTCGTTGGATTGGAATTTGCCGCATATCGAGACACGCAACGCACAATGTCGCACGTCCAGCCATGGAGAAATTTAAAACGACAATTAAGAGCAGTCAATCCGCCCATACTTTTCATACAAAAGCTTTGTACTGATGATGGCGTTGTTAAACATTTTTCGTTAGATGTTTTAAACAAATTGGTATCTTGTGCACTATATCTAGCTGTGTATCTAGGCAAAAATAAAAAAAAGTGTGAAAGAAATTCAGTAAAAGCCTCCGAAAAACAGCGTTTTTGCACAATTTTTACCTGAACTTTGGCCATATCTAATGTACTTATAAATTGAAAAAGTAACGAAATATCTAGATACCAGGCTTGCAAATATATTGGAGATTCTAAATAACTAACTTTTTTTCACAAACTTGTAAGATTGTTTCACAAGAAGTATACTCCTGGAACAAATTTTATGATATGCGAAATCATGAATGACGACCTAGCGAAGCGGCCGCGAGTGATAAGCGGAATTTACCGACTGATAACCGACGGCTCCTGATACTGTCTCTCTTTTTTCGCAGTCAAACATTATGTTGGATGAAAGGTACAAGCTTTTAGGCTATGCTTGCGTTGAAGTTGCGTTGGCCCCCTTAAATAACAATTTCTATTTTTACCCGACTGAACCGGGAGGAGGGTTATGTTTTTCGAGTGTATGTATGTCTTTCTTTGGCATGCTCTGCAGCCTAAACGGCTTGATGGAGTTAAACATGAGGTGTCGTTAGATTCGTCTTAACTATGGGAGTAACATAGGTTATATTATTTTTATATGGCGTCTTCGAATAAAAACAGAGGAGGGGAATTAAAACAAAAATGTCGTTATTACAAAAATATGGGTATCAAATGAAAGCTTGTAAACAGCCCATTCCATACATATACAGGTCGTTGTTTTGGTCAGCGACGAGCGACTCAGGGTCGATAATACAAATGATACTGGTGCTAAAAAAAATATTTAAAAAATACTTTTTTTTATAATAAAAATAAAATAATAAAAATTTTGAAAATCATGTAATAAGCTAAAGTACTCATAATACTCAACGGGAGTACGAGGGAGTAAAGGGGTGGGGCGATGGCGGCTTGCGCCTAGCTCTAGTCTGTGCACGTGCCTAGTAACCATACTTTGCGGTAATTTTATTTCAAATTGAATAAGGTATTTCTCAACATATTTACAGTATTTAATGGAATTAAGTCCATTTTTGGGGGATATATATTTTGTACTACCGCTCCTGGGTCGCTTGTCGCCGACCAAAACAACACCCTGTATATATATATATTATAATACCATATTTTCAAAATTGCTGTTACTATAATTAATTACTTTAATATAATACTATATTTTCAAATTGCAAGCTGTTATACTCTATTCAGTTATTTTTTGTTTTACGCAGTCGGGTTTTTTTTGTCCTTAACTAAACTATTCTGATCCAGGCATCGTGCTGGTCATTCTTATTTTTGTGCTCCGCATTTTTCGAGTTCAACAAAGATGGTTCGTTCTCGTAATAATGTAAAAATTCGGCAACCGTGTCATTCGACCACTCCATATTTAAGCTCGCAGAGTACCTCACGTTCGAACGCTTCGAGATGAAATGAACGTGTTCAAACGCACACAAAACTCCGCACAAAACCGAGCCACCCACGCGCGCGCCCGCGCCCAGGGCTGCATTCAGACCCTCAAAATATTATTGTACTTATATGGAAAATAAAATTATACTAGGTACTTGTCGAAAATAATACTGCATTTTGCTTATCGTCCATTTTGTTATTTAACTGAAATAAAAATGTATTTGTAAGGACATTTTAGTTTTATTGTTATTGTAGGTACAAATTGACCAAATTTAGGCAAGTAGATGTTTATCTCAGCCAATCCGTCAATCGAAACTTCGTCTTTGGCATTGACACGACATAGCATGTCGTCAGATGGAATACATTCAATACAAATTAAATTTACTTTCTTTCACAGCATCGCATGAAAGAATCAGGAGTAAATAGGCCGATTTACTACAACTAAAACAACTATTACAACTTTATTTCATAATTAAAGTAATATTTTTAATTTATTTCAACAAATAACAGAATTAATCGACCTGAAGGTAAAATTATGGTATTTTCTCGTAGGTAGTAAGTATCCTGGCATTACGATACTACATAAGTACTATATTTATATTTATTATACTACGAAATCCAACCCTGCCCGCGCCGCGCCTTTGAAGTTACCGACATTTAGCGGATCGGACGCGCCAGCCCAAGTCGCGCCGAGCATTGCCTTCACACGGCGCGAGGCGCGGCGCGGCGCGGCGCGGCTCGTCCTACCACGCGCCGTGTGAAGCGACCAAATTGGACGCGCCAGGCCGAGTCGCGCCGAGCATTGGACGCGCATGCCCAAGTCGCGCCGAGCCGTTGCCTTCACACGGCGCGGGGCGCGGCGCGGCGCGGCGCGGCTCGGGCTACAACGCGCCGTGAGAAGGCACCATAACATTCTCGGTTGTTGACAGCCATGTGACGTAGCGTATTGGCGCGCGGTACGACCAACGATTTCAGTCATTCTGAGAAAACTTTGGATCGTCATAACTTTATTTTTTTCTATAAAAATTATATCTAAAAATAAAACATGTATTTTTTATTTTTTATTAATGATCGACTCCTTTAAAATAGCTAAGTAATTCAAAATCACCCTGTATTTATTTATACGCATCAAATTTGAATCCCCATTTCTACATACGCTTTTCTATAAAACGTGAAGTTTAGTGAAGTTTTAATATGCAAGATGCAATCGCAAAAAACAGTTGACTGCTAGTATGGGCTCACGGTTTCGGCTCAGTAATTTAACTAAACGAACCTATTTAATAAACATACAACAGTTAGATACCTATTTTCGAAGAAATGAAAGTTTTATGTTTCATCAACTAATTAGAGGCCTATAAAGCATTCAAACAGATCTTACAATCCATGTTTAAATCCAGCAGTTTGTTTGCATGTTTACTTTTTTTGTTTGAATTCAGTACCTAAATATTTTCCTGGCATTACCTTTATAGGTAGTTTAGTTACACTATTTCATCAGAAGCAGTTTTAGACATTTTCATAACGTTGTTATTACTAGCGTTATTCACAGGTGCTGATCTACGTTGAGTCGTTGTGGATTCCATCCCAAATATTGATTCTTCTATATTTAAGCGCTCGGCTTGCTCGACTTCTATGATATTTTGACCATGTTCGCCATCTTGTGTAAGGGGGCCAAACATCTTTTCCATTTTATTTTTTCTATATCATAAGTTTTCTTTGACTATCCTAAACACTTCCTTCTTACCCTCTCAGTACAGCTCAACGCTACGCCACGCTTTTTCAAAATCCTCATTTTATTAAAATATTAATTCAAATTACACTGCTAGTGGAAGTCCAAATAACACACCTTCGTGTTAACTTATTAGTTTAAATGTTATAAGTATTCTACGGGCGACCTAAGTGAGCCCTGTAACATCTGTTTCAGTTGCCGGTATATAAAGAAAATCGGACAAAAACTTTGCGGTAGACAATGAAATTAGGCATTGCGCACAAGAAATACGTACTAGGAAACATTGTACCGCAATCTGATCATGGTGCGTAACGGAACGTGGTTCTGCGTTTATAAGGTGCTATGTCAGATGTTTCTTAGTTCTGAATAAAAATAATATTTTTAGCAATACTTGACTGTGTCCAGAATAAAAATGACATGAAATTGCTGGTCTCACTAAACGCCTGAATCTTATTAATGTAGTATTAATTTATTTCATGAAACTAAGTGAATTAATGAAAATAATTATATTAAAATATCCTGCCTTTAATACTCAGGCAGGACTTTTAATAGCAAAAAGTCCTGCCTTTTCTGTTTCTAATTTAGAGACCACTAAAAATTCTGTCTTTTGACATTCATCATAAATTATGGTTTAATTTTCAAAAGATTGACAAACCGGTAGTTGGTCATCCTGATGGTAAGTGGTCACTTCGCCGCTCATTGATAAATGTGCTTGTAGAAATATTGTAAAGGCTATTTTCTGTAGTAGTAGAAGATTTTTAAAATTTACAATAATGTGGGTAAAGAGGATACCAGGAAGAAGGAAATTAATATAATTTACTTAATTTTACTCATACGACTCTTTTGCGGGTGATAACAATCTTAGTTCAAAAATATTAGTCGCATGTGAATACATTTTATAATGTATGCACATAAATTTTATAATGTACCGTGCGTACACGCTTCGGTATATGAAGTGGTGTGGCGGGTACCTACTAAGCATAGTTGTGTTAGTTATTGGTTCGGTATCGACGGAAGTGGACGTTGGCCACTCACGGCTCGCGCTCTGCAGATTCGTTCCGGGACCGTTCATATGTGTCGTGATCGTGCTAATCGCGTGCTTCTCCGCGCTGCAGGCACCTGCACTTGATCGTGAAAGTTTATTACCACTGGCCTCAAACACTGGAACCGTTACTAAAAGAAATCGTTTTGTTTCAAGTAAAGGTCGCTTTGTCGGTATTTCAGTGGCTACATTGAAAATTTCTCCGGACCTGTGTGGGCTTGACACGGTCGTGACTAGTTGAAAAGTGCAACACGTTCGATTATAATTACTGTAGTGATTTGTTTCAGTGATAAAATAGAAATAAAATATAACTAAATAGTGAACTCGCACTTACGACAATTCAGGAACTCCGTTGCTTAGCATTACAAACCCAACATAGGATTTAAAACTTATGAAATCGGGAAAAAATGACACAGTATGTTTAACCTTTCTTTATGCAAATAAAAACAATGGATGCATGAAACGCCTACTAAACTAGATCCGTGCGATAACATTTTGTAGATAACATTTTAATTTATCAGTTACTCTCACTTCACTCGTCTTGTAACCAATTGTTGCTCAGTTCATGTGCTCAAAAACTTTGTGGTTATAAATACCGAGGCAACATCGTTCTATAAAAACTCCATTGTATGTGCGGAACGTATAAATATTCGCGAACTACACGTACAGTACAGGGCCAAAATTACATCATACCACTGCTGTAACCTACTTTCGATTGTTGTAGAAGTAGGTTAAAAATGTAAGATATTGTTAAAGCTGAGATTCCAATTGCACAAATACCTGCATGTGCATATAAGGCGATGACAGCTCAGTGATGTGACGTCGAATGCCGTGGTTCAAATCCTACAATAAGCTTGAGCTTTCAGCGAAGGATAACATTGTGAGGAAAACATTGCTTGGTGGTAGGGTCCTTTATAGTATCCGCTTGGTTGGCTGCCACCCATCAACATCAGATACACTTGGTACTCAGTTCCGTTCTAAGCTTTGTGTGCTCACCACCTTTAGCCACACTCACCATGGTGAAATTGTGGTCACACAAGAATATTCTCAGTATTTTTTTTTTGTAAATTAGACATGCCATATTGCATTCTAAAATCATCAACACGTGTGAAAGTAGCAAATCGCGAAATTTCATCGATTACTGTATGATAATGAAATAACTCTAGATATTAATTAGTACGATCAACTCTTAAGAGGACTCAATTCGTCATACTTTTCATACAAAACCTCTGTACTTATTATGGCGTTGTTAAACATTTTTCGTTAGATGTTTTGAACAAAATAGTATCTTGTGCACTTTATCTAGCCGTGTATCTAGGCGTAATTAAAAAAAAGTGTGAAACAAATTCAGTCAAAGCCTCCGAAAAACAGCGTTTTTGCCTGAACTTTGGCCATATCTAATGTACCTATAAATTGTAAAAGTAAAGAAAACATTTAGATACCAGGCTTGCAAATGTATTGGAGATTCTAAATAACTAACTTTTTTTCACAAACTTGTAAGATTTTTTCACAAGAAGTATACTCCTGAAACAAGTTTTATGAATGCGAAATCATGAATGACGACCTAGCGAAGCGGCCGCGAGTGATCAGCGGAATTTACCGACTGATAACTGACGGCCCTGATGCTGTCTCTCTTTTTTCGCAGTCAAACATTACGTTGGATGAAACAACAAGCTTTTAGACTATGCTTGCGTTGAAGTTGCGCCGGCCACAGATGGCCACCTTAAGATTAGATTCCATTCGGTTAATTATAAAACCCATATTGATACTGTTTAATCAATCGTGATTGCTCAAAATGATTTTACAAATGCATTTGTACCGTAGACTGATTCTTTAGATAATCTCAATCATCAGTAGTTGGGTTTTTCCTAGTGAAGAATATTTAAAAGATATTTTATGAGTAAACTAGCTGACTACACGGCTCGAACTTATCGGTGAGCGTTGCTAACGCTAGACGCAAAATTTGTAACGAAGACAAAAGAAAAATTAGTATCATGCTTAGTTCTAGACCTACAGTATCAAATAGTTGAGATATCACTGTCTATGATCAGTATGATCACACTTCGACGTTTCACACGGCTAGTTCACTTTACAATATGCAAGAGATACCCACTATAGTACCCATAAATAAGGAAGGAAAATTCACTTGCTTAGCAATAAAAAAAAACGATAGAAAATAATATACCTACTACAAGGCTTCGATCATTAGAATGAGCATGGCCAAGCAAGACCGCAGCCGTGACGAGTTAATTCTACCAACAAGACTCCTTATTTGTATAGAAGATTAACATGACATTACCTGCTTCAAATATTTAAACTAACTAGGTATATGTTTGACAGTCACTTGCCGACATCGTAACAAAACGATCAATCGTTACAAATGCGATTTGGTTTCAAATAATAAACAGTTTTTCTTATGAGCTCATTGCGGGTTTTTATGGAAGTAAATCATATTTTACATTTTATTTTTATTTTACAAAACCAAGAGATAATTGCATTTCCATTTGTCCTTATTATAGCTATGAATTGTCATGATGGTTGATATTTACAACCTTATTGTTGAGGTTGTTCGACGTCAGACTGAATAATCACGTGCGAAGCGACCTTCTATCCTTAACCCGCTCGATCGCACTCTTACTCATTCTGGTAAAAATAATCCCACCAAAAACATTTCTATGTAAAATGTTGCCGCCAAGACATATGGCTCGTACTGTCAAAAAGTTATCAGATCTCATGTAGAGCCAAGCTTATAACTCTACATGCACTTACTCTACACGCCCTAACTTCACAAACTCTACACCTTAGTCAAAATATGTGGCTTGGCCGTTTCGCTACCGTCACATGGGAGTAAGGTAAAAAAATTATTCACTGTTTTTTTGTTATTCAATAGTTCTTGTAGTATTGAAACGGCCAAGCCACATATTTTGACTACGGTGTGTAGAGTTTGTGAAGTTAGGGCGTGTAGAGTAAGTGCATGTAGAGTTATAAGCTTGGCTCTACATGAGATCTGATAACTTTTTGACAGTACGAGCCATATGTCTTGGCGGCAACATTTTATATAGAAATGTTTTTGGTGGGATTTCACTTCTTTTTGTAAATTGCTTAAATTTTTTGTTTGTTTGAAATTTCCAAGTTTTATAATTTTTTTGTTGTTTGTGTACTAATACAAGCTTAAATACCAAATTTCAGCTTTCTAGGACTTCAGGAAGTACCCTATGAGTTTTGATGATCATCAGTGAGTCAGTGACGAAATCGGGGTTTTTTAGATATCAATAAAATCTAAAGTATAAGAGCTATGTTATTGAAACTTAATATGTTTAATAAGTTTACTATTGACATCATGTCCTGAGAATTTTGTTTATCTGGTATAATCCAAACCCAAGTTATGAGGGTTCAAAAAAACGACGAAGCGCTTCGAGAAAAGGTAGGTAGTGCCCTTTCGCTTCGCTTGGCTGTCTTGGCGGGGGGCACTTCCGTGCCCCCAGATGCGTATGCCGATAAAATATAAACTAACGAAGCCAAAGGACTTGTACGAATTTTTATTTTTGATCCCCCACTTTTAATGAAAACCTTGCTTAAACATACAAAATAAAAAAATCTATTGTCCGATTGAGAAGAGACACTTTACTTCGTTTATATTTTCCTCAAGCACAATCGTTGGCAAATAATTTGCTTAGGTACTTGTTCAAGGGAACTCAGAACATGATGTCAAAGCAAGTTTCGCATCTGCCTACTATAGTTAGAACTGAAGCTGGTGCGTGGTGACAAATTTTCAAGTTGAGGGTAGTAGTCGGCCAGGCGGGTACTATAGTATCCTAGTACCGTGCTATGATTTTTAAAAACCTTTCCTTCTGTTTTCCTTTAATAAAAGCTAGGCTCAGCTCTTTCGAAACCACGCCCTCCGCCACAACATTTGACGTCATTAACACTGTTCAATAGGTAATCACCTTTTCAAGAGCAAAGCTGTAAGAATAATTATTATATTTGCATGTTTTAAAAACATACTTTGATTTATTAAACTCACTTAAAGTTTGTTAAACAACTGCATATTTAAGAAGTGTGTCACATGCTCATTTTAGGTTCATCTTTTAAGAAAACCTATTGTTTGTTTCTGCTTTGAGGCTATTTAGTAATTACAGTTAATGCGTCAGTTTTTTCTTTAATTTGACCGTGAAGACTCGTCCATTA
This sequence comes from Polyploca ridens, assembly GCA_951394255.1. Taxonomy (NCBI): domain Eukaryota; kingdom Metazoa; phylum Arthropoda; class Insecta; order Lepidoptera; family Drepanidae; genus Polyploca; species Polyploca ridens. Next base: position 7,738,209 of record OX596247.1, read on the forward strand.
AGATCCCTAATGATCTACAGTCCATTGAGCTGGGTTTTACATTTTTCGTTTCTGTATTTACAATCATCTATTGTCGATCTATTAGCTTATAAGTTAAACATAAACCAAGAATGGCAACTGTTTTTTCATTTGATAAGATATTTTCATTTGATTTATCGTTCAACTCGTATAATTCATTGGCAATTTTTTAAAGAATTTTCAATTAATATAAATTTTAGTTCACATAATAAACATTCTCTATATTAAGGTCTTGTCTAACATTAATTTGATGTTGATGTTCTGTATAAACTTCTTTTCATATGAGTAGTAAATATTTTGTTCAATGAAAAACTAAGGAAAAGACCACTAAATAAAACAATTACTAGGAAGCAATAAAATATTTCTTGACATTTAATAATAGCCCCTTTGAATTCACATGTTGAGTACTCTTTATTGTTGTATTATATCAATTGTTCAAAGCACGGAATAATAAAAACAAGTGGAAGTGCGAAGTAGGCGTGACTCGTGTCGCCACTATTAAGCGTTGTTACGCTTAATCAACGCATATTTGATCCCAGTCGTATCTAACCACTATGTCTTGTCGGTAGTCCGTCACATTCTTTGATTTCCATAAATATGCCGTATTGCTCAATTTTGGAGTGCAAGAATGATAGTAGGAGAAAAAATCTTAATAACGGAGGTGTTTCGTACCATCGGTAAGTACAATTTAATACATAATCAATAAAAATCTAATTATTTCAATTCACTATTAAATTAATAGAAATTCAAGCTAAAATCAACCTTATCACTTAGAAATTAAAGTTTATTTTGGTTTAATGTCATCATCTATTTTATTCTCGAAAGTTCTTCGCTATTCAATTAGTGATGTAGTCAGGTTGATTGGATGCTGGTTTTATCGACATGAATATTTGGAACAAAATATGAGCAAAATTTAATAGACTGCATATTGTCACATTTAGCGTGTCATTTTTTTTAACACGCTTTTATTAGCTTCACCTGTATGTATGTATGTATGCATGTAATGGAATTTTTAAACGTAATTTTCATCGACTTCCAGAAGTCTGATTAAACTGAAACTTTGCACACTTATCTATCAAGTACCGATGACAATACAATAATTTGGTACCATCGAGCTGATCTGATGATGGATCCGGAAGGTAGCCAATGGAACTCGATAACGAAATAACGTATGTTAGCCGTGTTTGGACTTTTTGGAATCGTCTTGAGATGTATTTTGACCGTATATGGTTTTCAGGGTCTGATGATGGAGTAGGAGGGTAGGCACTGGATTTTCATAACGGAGCAACGTATCCTAGCCATGTTTGAGGTAGTTGGAATTGTCACGAGATGAACTTTGACCATATATAGTTTTCAGGGTCTGATGATGGAGTAGGAGGGTAGGTACTGGAACTCCATAATGCAGCAACGTTTCCTAGCCGTGTTTGGGCTATTCTAGTCTATTATTTAAACTTATTCGTTTATTTTGCCTTTTCCCCCCACTTTATAATATTACCTCCACTCACATCCTCAAACTATTTTTGCCCGCCAAGCAATAAGCGTGATGAGGGGCCCAATTCTCATAATAAATAAAAGGTTTTGATAACAAAAACATTTTGAATACAAGCTTTTTTTAGTGACTGTACTTTTTGTTGACTGTACTTGCATTTTCATCCAATATACTAATGTATACCACATATCAAGTCCATCCGACCACTGGAAGTGAGTGAAATTCGACTTGCAAGATTCCACCCGAACATAGTTACATACATACATTGCAAGTAGTCTAATTACAGTTACACAATAAAAATTCTGAATGTGGCCGAAGGTTGAACGAATTTTATTTAGTCTATTTATTTATTTATTACGAAATCAACAGCGATACATTAGTGAAACTAAAATCGAAAATATCTACTAAGATAAATATTTATTTAAACAACAACTAAAAAAAATCCATAAAAATGGGTTTGTAAGTTCTTTCTTGATTCGTTCAAGCATAGAGTAAATCTATTCGTCTATGGTTCAAGTTTCATTTTTGGTAAAATATTTATGTGAATTGGGCCCAAAGTATCGATCAGTATCGATAATGTTATTCAATGTGTCACCGCACTGGTTGAGTGGCAGAATATATCGAAGTATGACGCAATTATCAACCTTATGTTAAAGTAAATTAAGATAATAATTGCGTCCACTGAGAATAGCGCCATCTAGGGGGCGATAGCGGAACTCGATCGTTCAATTGAATATAGATTGTTTGTAGATTACAAAACGTTGTATATTCTTTCTACGCTATAGCAAAATAAATTTTATAATTAGAGAGTGAAGATATATTTTTGAATGTACGATATTGTGACTTGAGCTAATATTGTCTAAACTAGAAACGACTAATCAAATTAATTGTTTATTGGTGTGCAATATGTGAGTATCTATTTCTTTGTGTGAAATTTGGCGACAGCGGTTCTGATACATATTTTGACACTTCGCATTTCCACTCGTTTTTATTGTTCCATGGTTCAAAGGGTGAAATAAAATTATATCAAATGTTCAATATATTAAATTATGTATCAAATGGTCATTACTGGTTTATGGTTTATTTATGGTTACTATGAATGTTATGGAAAATTAACATTATTGTATTTCAAAATAACATTAATATGAAATGTTGTTTATACAAAATAAAATTATCTCAATAACTCAATCACGCTTCACACACAGATGGCATATGTTCTGGATTAACAAATAGGGTACTTTATCATGGAAAAACACTATTTCCCTCGGGAATGCGGATGGACGAACCACGGGGCGTAAACTAGTACCATATAAAGTTATACTAGTACCATATCAAGTTAATGATGGTTAA